>JAQZBX010007435.1:0-50591 GCA_029593785.1 Cabassous unicinctus
CAACCAACCTGCAGCCAGCTCAAACGAACCACCCCAGC
This sequence comes from Cabassous unicinctus, assembly GCA_029593785.1. NCBI lineage: Eukaryota > Metazoa > Chordata > Mammalia > Cingulata > Chlamyphoridae > Cabassous > Cabassous unicinctus. The sequence continues at coordinate 39 of JAQZBX010007435.1, forward strand.
CTCTCCAGTCCAGCCCACCCACCAGACCAAACTAGGACTACAAGTCCTTACCTCCTTTTCTCATCGTCACCACTTCCCAGAGTTCACTGGAAAAATAAACCCATGGAGAACCCCTAATTTCACCATGGCCTCAGTGTTAAGGCTAAAGCCTGGCTGGGTTTCCCGTCCTTTGGGGCTGCAGGGACTTGCTGTCCCCCCACCCACCCACTCAGAGGGATCATGCCTGTTCCCCCAAAGCTCAGGCCACACCAGTCTCTCCCACCAGTCCTCCCAGCCACCTGCCAACCCCTAGCCCGGGAACCCACTCCCCCTTCTCCGGCCTCTTTGCTGCCCCCATCTCCTCTCCCCACCTGTTGATGTTGGATCCCAGAGACCAGTGCTCGGGTCCCATCTACTCCTATCTACAATTACATCCTTCTCATGACCACCCATACAGCCAGGACCGCTCACTTCAAAGCTCTGCTGCAGACCCCTCCCCAGAACTGAGGAACACATATTCCTGACCTCTTACTCCACATGGCTTCCTACAGGTGAACGAACAGTCCCTGGAGCCTACCAGGTCCCCAACTCAGGTCTTGCTTTCCTGAGTGCCTGTTCCATCCCAGCCCTGACCATCTCAGCCCCTGGTTCTTTCATGCTTCCAGCATCTCAGGTCCAAACCCTGGGTTCAGGCTCAACCCTTCTCTCTTCCTCATGCCCCACTCAACAAATCCTCTTGGCTCAACCTTCAAAATATATCCAGAATCCAGCTTTCTCCTGCTGCCCCTGCTGGCCCACCCTCCTCATCCACATGGCAGCTACAGCCTCCCCTGCTTACTCTGCTTCCACCTCCCGAGTCGGAATGATGCTGCTAGACCCTACATCAGGTTCCCCCACCTTTGGCATAAAGACCTGCAAGGTCCCTGCTCACCCAGGGCACAGCCAGCATGGGTACGTGGCCGGCATGGTCTGGCCCCACCGGCCCCAACCCAGCCCAGACTTGCTCCCAGACACCAGGTCCACCCCCTTGGGCCTCACTCCAGCCCAGCCCTCCACCCACCTGCCCCACGTGGTGACTGCCTCAGCCTCCAAATCTTAGGCTCACACTTTGCCTCCTCAGCTAGGCCCCCACCTGCTCTCCTGAGCATGTCTCCCCTTTTCGCAGGCTCTCAGAAAGGATTTGTAGATTGTCCGTCTCCCTGCAGGGCAGGCAGGCATTGCCACACAGAACAATCTGGCCCAGGCAAGAAGGGGCTGCAGGAGAACATCCCAGCCCCATTCCCAACTCCTATCCCCAGGCCTGACCTCAGGGTCCAGACCTTCCCCAGTGGCCTCTGCCAGGTGCCCTCCCCCCTTTCCTGATGTTCAAATTGCTTTGTCCCACTCCCCCCAGCAGACACCACATGGCTCAACTTTGAGTCTCCCAGCACTAATTGCTCTAGCCACTCCCCCTTCCTGGGTCACCCCCTCCTCCCTTGCCCCCAGCCCCCCTTCCTGGGCCCCATCACCCCTGTCTCAGGTTCCTCCCCTGCCACAGCTCTGGGCTTCCCATGGTGGGCTTGTTTGGGAGAGTGTCTGATCCCTGGATAGCCATGAGAGCCCCAGGGCAGGGCCTGGGCACAGAAGGAGACCCCTGTGGGGCTGCTAAGGGAATGAATGAATGATTGAATGAATGAATGCCAGCCCAAGGCCCTCAGGAGTTTGCAGTGGGTTTGGGGCCTGGGAGAAAATGCCACTCTGAGCCCCGGCATGCTCGCCAGGCCCTGGGAGTGCCCGGCAAGCACCATGCGGCCTCTCCTGGAAGCTTACTGGACTCCAAAAGTTGCACAACATCTGGTGCCCATGGCCACTCAGGAGGTTGGCTGCTTTCAACATTTGCTTGATTGGGTGATGAACCAAGGGCTGGTCATCAGCACCCATCAGGGGCTGGCACGAGGAGGCCTCATGTGGCCAGGGCCCTGGGTACATCTGTGCCCGCACTGGACCCTTCCCTCTTTCCTCCAGGCCCCAGGCTCGTGGCTGGTGGGCTTGTGTCCCTTGGGCATCTCTCTTCCTTTCACCCCCTGGGTCTATTACTAGGACTCCCCAGTGCTCTGTACAGAAGGAGAGCTCCCTAAGCGTTTACGTAAACTGATGGCCCAGCAGAGAAGCACCTTCTCCTTGCCACCCACTCCCTCCGGGGCAGGACACATGCTGGGAGCTTTGCAATGGAGGCCCTGCTTATCCATGCAACAACCCCCAAAGATGGTGTCACTAGGCTCGTTTTACAGCTAAGCCGCTCCCCAGCCATGGCCCCAGCACTGCAGGCTAATGTGGGTGAGATGAGGCCATGCACTTCCAGAGTCAGCCCTTACCCCAAGATAAAGAATAACTTCCACTGTGCAAGCCCCCCAATGGACCAATAGGATTTTAGCAGTTTCTGCTCAGATGAAAAAGCCTTCACCAATTAGCAGAGAAACTTGGGGAGGAGTTGGCAAATATGAATGTCAGTAACACTTGAAAACACAAGATCCTGTTTGTAAAAGGGCACATGTGGCTGCCTCCCCTGCATCTATGGCCTCTTCTTTCTCCCCAACAGCCCTGATTCCCACCTGGCCATCCACTCCTCTCCAGGCTCCAGCATGGACTCCACGTCCTGGGCTGGGCAAGTCACTGGGGTAGAGATGGTGTGACAATTTGAAGTTCATTTATGAATCCCAGAAAGAGAAAGATCGTTCTTGAACGAATCCATTCTTGTGGTGTGAGAATCATTTGATTGGACTACGCCAGTGAGGCATGGCTCAACTTTGAATCTCCGCCCTCTGGCTGGTAACTATGGAGACAGAGAGGAAAAGAAAGCTCCCATTTTTTATCCTGCCATGGGAGAGAAAGGAGAAAGTAGAGAAAGGACTCCACATTTGCCTACAGCTTCAGGAAGGCAGAGAAGCCCCGAGAAACTGAAAGAGGAGTCCTGGAGAGACAAACCTGATACCTGATTGCTCACAGCTGAGCTCCAGGAGATGGTTGATTCTAGGGGGAAGGCAGAAACCTCGGTAGAGAATGATGACCATTTAGCTTCATCACGTGGCAGCTGACTTTGGTGAGAAAACATCTCAGATGGTGCCTCGGTTTGGACATTTCACAGCCTTGGAACTGTAAGCTTTTAGCCCCAACAAATCCCCTTTATAAAAGCCAACACGTCACTGGTGCTTTGCATCAGCTGATCTGTAGCAAACTAACAAGATGGGCACGTGGCCTCTGCTGGGCCCTACAAATGAACCTCACCTCTCTGGGCTCAGGCTTGCTTGTCTCCACAAGGCCAGCTGAAGACTATCAGGAGAACGGCTCGTCTTTTTTCCCGGGGACTTCTCTCCTTCCTCATGACCAAGCTCCTCTGTGTGCTTACTTCCTGGGGCTCCAGGTCAAAAACTCTGCATCAGAGCTCCAACTCTGTCCTTTGCCATGTCTTTTATCTATGACTCCCCACCCACCAAGGCGTGGGGACTCAATGCCCTACTGACGTGGCCCAATCAAAGCCCTAATCATAATTTAATCATGCTCAGAGGAACAGTCCAGTTTATAAACACAATCCAATATCTATTTTTGGAATTCATAAACAATACCAAACAGCTACAGGTAGTATCTGTTGTAGCAGCCTGGAAAACGAAGACACTCAGTACTCTGACACTACACCTGGGACCCCCACATGGGGTCCTGGCCCCTCCTGACTCCCACAGCCTGCCATGCTGGGACCCCACAGCCCTCTGCCCCAACAAACCTTCCTGCCTGGAGAATGGGGCCAGAGCCTCCTGGTTTCTTCATGTGGGGGATTAGGCTTGGCCCCAAAGTCCCTGAAAATGGGGCCATTGCCAGGACCCCTGGGCAGCACCGTGGCATTTTGATGGATGAAAAACATTTCACATTTTCCTTACAAATGTCTGCTGTGGAAAGATAAGGCAGTTCTGGTCCATGCACTGTGACTTCTTAACTGGTTTTATGCCAGGGCAGCATGGTTATTTTTAGCCAGCACAGCCTGGGTCCTGGGAGCAGCCAGGAAGGGCCAGAAGGCGTCTGCCAAGGCCGAGCCCTCATCCAACCTCTTGATGACTGTGTGCTGGGAGGTGGGAGTAGCTGGGGAGCCCAAGGGAGAACCCAGACTTTGGAACCAGCTTGACCTGGGGCATGCCCAATGTGTTGACTCTGCACCCCAGCTGTGGGTGGGGCACACACTGGCCTCTCAGCATGGTTGAGAGGATGTGGAAGGCCATGGGTGGACGTCCAGTGTCTTGGAGATTGGAGGATTTTTTGCCTGCCCTGTGACCCCAGGCAGGCCTCACTAAGCTCCATCCGTATCATGCAATGGAAGGATGATGACGACAGACTCAGGGTTCTGGGAGGGTTCCTTGAGCCGGGACCAGCTTCCCTGAGTGGGCTGGTTCCACCGGCAGCTCCTGGATGCTGCCCCTGCCTCTCTATGCCTCTCCACTCAGCTCACCTGGGGTCCCATTGCTCCTCTTTCAGCTTCCCTGGGCTTTGTCCCTTACTGCCTGGAATGGGCACCCTTATTCCCATCTCCTCACCTTTCCACCTGGATGGTGTTTCAGGACCCTCCCACCTTTATCCTTCCTACCTTTTGTCTCCTTCCCAGCACCTTCCTGGACACCTGGACTTGTCACACTCCTTCACACCAGGAGCAGTGTCTGTGTCCATGCCATTCCCTCTGCCAGCAATGCTTTTCCCTCCTTTCTCTGCCCGTGTTGAATCCTGCACTTGCCGGCTCAACTGGAATGCCCCTTCTGCAGGAACTTGCTCCGTCAGCAGGGTTAGAGGCGTCCTCTTTGAAATCCATTTGCCACCAGAATTGTTAGCTGTGAGCTTTATTCTCCACTTTGGACTGGGAGCCTCCAGGAGAGGGACTGGTCGTCCCGGGCGAGTTGAAGAGTGAAGACGCTATTGCAAAGAAGGTGGTCTTTGATGTTTCTGTGTAAATCATCTCCCTTCCTCGTGAGTCTCTTCCGGCCCCTCAAACTCCAAAGGCAGTGAAGGGTGGGCTCTGGCTCTGGGCTCAGGTTCCTCTTGTGACTGACTTTCCTTGGGGACCCTCCCTCTCTCCTCCTACCTCCAGAGATCTCTGAGCCCTCACCGTGGCCTGCAAAATGTCTTTCCTCAATTTCTGGGGTCAGGAAGCTCAGAATCTTTTCTGCTCAAACCACACCTTTCTCTTAGCACTCTGGCTGGGCCAGGGACCACCCAGGAGGCTGTTTGCTCATGACTTTTCCCCCAAGGGCCTGTGTGCTCAATAAGAAGAGGCGTTCCTACTCTCTGACAGTTGTGAAAAACTCGGCTGTGCAGGTGGATGGAGCTGAGGCCATATCTCAGCACTCATACTGGCCAGCTGCTGACTGAGTCTGTTGCCTCACCTTCTGGGTCTCTGTCCTTGTGTCCTTCAGAGACAGGGGAGGGGGTACGTGGGACAATCCTGGCACATGGCAGGATGCACGGCACTGGGTTGTCGCCATTTCCTCCTGTTGGCTGCAAAGCCACAGTCAGGCTCATGGACATGTGCCTGGGGTCCAGGTGGGCCTCTGCTGGAGTTGGGTGAATGGTGGACTGGTTTAAGGAGCCCCTTTCAATAGGTAGGATACAAGAAATCTATCTGTATCTCTATCTATCTATCTGTCTATCTATCTAGCTATCATCTATCTATCTATCTATCTATCTAATCTATCTATCATCTAGTGATCCGTCTTTTTATCTATCCATCCATCTTTCTATCATCTATCAGCTATGTATCTACTTATCAATTATCTAATCTATTTATCTATCAATCACCTATCAATCATCTATCATCTATCTATTATCAATCATCTATCAATTATTTATTTATCTGTATCTATCTATCTAGCTATCATCTAGTTATCCATCCATCCATCCATCCATCATCTATCTCTATCTATCATCTCTTTCTATCTATCTATCCATCTATCTAAATATCTATCATCTATCTAAATATCTATCTATCTATCTATCTATCTATCTATCTATCTATCTATCTATCATCTATCTATCATCTATCTACCTATCATGTCTTTGTTTTCCAACCTGCTATGACAAATATCACACACTGGTGGTTTAGTAACAGAAATTCATTGCCTCAGGTTTCAGAGGCTAGAAGTCCAACCTTAAGGCATCCGGAAGTCCATACTTTCTCCTTGAAGTCTGTAGCATTCTGGTGCTGCTTTGCCCCAATGCTTGGGGTTCCTTGGCTAGGCTCTCTGCCTCCGTCACATGGCCATGTCTCTCTCCTTGTGTCTGCTCTTACGGTTTCCTCTGATTCCTGGCCTCTGGCTTCTCTCGCTGCATCTGAGTTTCCTCTCTTAATAAAGCCTCCAGTCATACAGATTCAGGCCCAGCCTGATTCAGTCGGGCAACCCCCACGTGGCATCTTAGAAGATCCTGTTCACAAATGAGTACCCACCTTAACTGACAATCCATTTTCACAGGGTCTTCCTTACAAATGGGCTCACACCCACGGGAACATGGATTAAGGTTAAGAACATGGCTTTGTTGGGGTGCATGATTCAATAGACCACAGCAGTAGTTTTCCTTCTGCGGGTGGGGAACGGTTAGCCCCGTGGCTGGCTCAGTTCAGAATGTCGCCAGAGGCTTCAGACAGGAGCTAAGCACCTCCCTAGAGCCAGAACCATCCTGCTTTATGATTCTTGGAAATCCCTCCCCAAGCAAATGCAAACTTCCTTTACCCTTGGGGGGCCCTTGGTAGCCCTGAGCTTACATGCCAGCCTTCCATGCCAGGGCCCAGCCCAGATGAGATCATGGCAAATGAGGGCAGAAGATGGACTGGCAGACATGATTTCTGATTAGCACAATTACAGGGAGCGGCGATCCTGTCTCCTGGTGAGGAAGACAATAAATTAATTGCACACTAATATGGGAGAGATTACACCCTGCATCTGTACACCCAGCCCCTCAGCAATCCATGTATGGTAAAGTGTAATTGCATCGTAGCATCAGAATGGTGGCAGCGATTCCATGACACTGCAGAGTGACTGTAATATTCACCGACACCCTTTCTTGTTGTGTGATTACACTGGCAAAGACGCTGCACAATGGGGCCCTGTGCTCAGCAGAGGCCATGCCAAGAGCCAGGGCACGGCTCTGCCGAGAACTGTCTACCTCTCTGCACACTCACGGGAACGTGGATTAAGATGAAGAATGTGTCATCGTTGGGGTGCTTGATTCAATCGACCACAGCAGTAGTTTCCTTCTGTGGGTGGGGAACGGTTGGCCCCGTGGTCTATCAGGCTTTGCCTTTCCTGAAGGGAGCTGTTTGCCACATCAGTTCTCTGCATTGCATTAAGATAGTTTGAAAGTGTTTTCTTTTGATCTTAACTTCTGAGGCAGTTAAAAAAGATTTCTTCTGTTACCATATGCACAACCTAGCATTTCCCCTTTCAACCACATTCAGACCTATATTTCAGTGCCTCAAATTATGTTCACAGGGTTGTGCTGCCATCACCACCACCCATTACCAAAACATCTCCATCATTCCACATAGGAACCCTGCTCATTTGAAGTCTTAACTCCCCATTCCCTTTCCCCATCCTGTCCCCTGGTATCCCATATTCTAAATTCTGACTCTATGAGTTTGTTTATTCTAATTATTTAAAATCAGTGAGAGCATACAATATGTGTCCTTCTTTTTCTGGCTTATTTCACTCGACATGATGTCCTCGAGGTTCATCTATGTTGTCGAATGCATCAGAATGTCATTCTTTTTTTTTTTTTTATGGCTGAGTAATAATCCATTGTGTGTATATACCACATTTTGTTTATCCATTCATTGGTTGATGGACACTTGGGTTGCTTCCCTCTTTTGGCAATTGTGAATAATGCCACTATGAGCATCTTTTTGATGGCATATTTTAAAGGATGGGAAAGCTGAGACTCAGAGAGATCAGGGAACTTTTCAAGTTAGTATATATTACTAGGTGCCCAGTTTGTGTCACCTACAGCCTGAGGCACTGGACAAATGAGCAAAACTACCCACCCTTGTAGCACTGCATTTCAGCAGAGAGGAGGCACACAATAAACTATGGACATTTTAGAGTATCCTAGAAAGAGATAAGTGCTTGGGAAAAAATAGGGAACAGAGTAGGTGGCTAGGAGGGCTGTGGTGGGCGAGGGCAGGAGGGGGGTTGGTGAATTTCTGTTGAGTGGTCAGAGCAAGCCTCAATGACACTTAAGGAGACTTAGAGCAAGTGTTTGCAGGAGGTGATGGAGTGAGCCACGTGGATATCCTGGGGAAGCATGTTCTAGGCAGGGCTTCGGCCACTGAAGAAGTCCTCAGATGGGGACCTCCTGGAGAGCTCCGGGCACGTGGTGAGACCAGTGTGGCTGCTGTGGGAGAGAGTGTGGCTAAGGCCAGAGAGGCCAGGTGAGGCCTCGTGGAGCAGTGTGAAAACTTGGCTTTTGCTCTGATGAGGGAGCCAAGGTGCAGTAACGAGGTCGGACATTTATTTTAACAAGATCGTTGTGACTGTGTTTGTGGGTACAAGCGTGGATGAGGAGGGTGGAAAAGGAGTCCTCAGGAAGCTACTGCAGTAAGCCAGGTGAAGGCCACAGAGTTGGATGGAAGTGGTCAGATCCTGGATCTATTTTGAACAGTGAGCATCAAGGTTTCCCAGTGGACTGGGAGTGGAGCACAATGGAAAAGGGTCAACAGTGACCTCAAGGTTTTTGACCTGGGCATTTGGAAGGATGACATGGAGTTGGAGAAGGGGCAGGTCAAGCGGGATGACAGAAGAATCATAAATAATTCAGTCTTGGGCACACTGATATACCCCTTAGAGATCCAGGTGGGCCTATCAAGTAGGTGGTAGCCCAAGATCCCATAGCATATCAAGGATGAGGCCGATGGAGGAATTTTGACTTCCCAGCTCTCTCTGTCCAAGCCTTTCTCTCTTGTTCCAGGATGGGTCTCATCTCCAGGAGTTTTGGGAACTAAATAGTGAAAGGGGATGTGTGTGCATCTGTCTTAGTTTGTCAAAGGACTGCCAGATCCAAAGTACCAGAAATGGTTTCGTTTTTAATGGGGATTTTATTTGGGGTAAAATTTTACAGTTCCGAGGTTGTGAAATGTCCAAATCAAGGCACCATCAGAGATGCTTTCTCAACAAAGTCAGCTACTGTTGATCTTGATGTCTTGCCATGGGGAATAGATGGCTGCCAATCTCTGCCTTTCCGTATACCATTTCCCAGAGCTCAGCTGTGGGTGAACCCGGAGTCCTCTCTCTCACATTGAAGGGTCAAATATGGCAGCTTCCTTTCTCTCTGTTTGTATCAACTCCCATAAGAGGGAGGAGATTCAACCTGAGTCATGCCTCACTGACATAGTCCAGTCCAAAGAGTATCACACCCACAGGAATGGATTAGTTCAAAAACATAATCTTTCTCTTTTTGGGATTCATTAAAGAACTTCAAACTGTCACAGCAGCCAATGTCGTATTTGCTTTCAGAGTTGGGAGCCAGAATTTCCCCAATCCCGGGGACCTACTTTGAATGCCTTTGGTGGACTCTTGGTGCAAAGAGCCATGTGGCATCCTCTGTGATCACTTTGTTCATGCCTTTCCCTCTGGATTGCGAGACCCTAGAAGGCAGGGCTGGTCTCACTCACCTCTGGGTTCCCATGCCAGCCTCCTGAGGTGACCTACAGTAGATGTGCACTGTGGTCGATTAAACCGTGTCCCCCACAAAGACATGTTCATGTCCTAACTCCTGGTCCTCATTTGAAGATCCTATTTGGATGAAGCCAAACTGAATCAGGGAGACCTTAATCCAATATGACTGCAGTCCTTAAATAGCAGAGGAAATTTGGACTTGGAAGTGGAAGCCAGAGGAGGAGAAGAGGACAAACGGCCATGGGATGGAGGCAGAGATTGGGCTACCACCAGAATGCTACACACTCCAGAGAAAGCACGGCACACTAATACCTTGTTGTTGGACTTCCAGCCTCCCAAACTGTGAGACACTAAATCCCTTTTGTTTCAGCCAATCACTCTGTGGTCTTTGTTATAGCAGCCCTGGCAAACTAAGATGCTCAGTAGCCATTTGTTCAGTGAATGACTGGTTGATGGCACCTGGAGAGGTATAATAACATGCCCCAGGTAAGGGAAACAAGAATCTGAAATGACCTCCTTTGCAAGGAGAACCAACTATTGCAGAGTGTCTGGTTGGTATTTCTGGCCAGAGCCGTAGAATTTAGTATGAGGCTGTGGAACTCTAGAGCCTCTCAGGGACACTTGGGGAAGTCCTGAACAACTTTTCCTGTGTTTATTATTCTTTCAGTTTTCCTCTTTTTGTGAATGGTTCATTCAAATTCTTTGCCCATTTTTTTTTTTCTATTGGGTTGTCTTTGGCTTTTTGATTTGTAGGAATTCTTTATATATTATGTTAATCAGGGTCCTCCAGAGAAACAGAACCTGTTTATGTCTATGTCTGTGTCTATGTCCACGTCCATGTCCATGTCCATATCCATGTCCATGTCTATGTCTATATAATTTATCTATATAATACATATAGGTTTATTATAAGGAATTGGCTCATGTGATTATGGGGCTGGCAAGTCCAAATTCTGTAGGGTAGGCTGAAGGCTGGAAATTCCTGTAAAGTGATGTTGAAGTCTTGAGACCAAATTCCTTAAGGGGAACTGGTGGGTTGGAAATTCCAGTAAGAGGTGATGTTGAGGTCTTGAGGCAGACATTCTTCTGACCTCTGGAAGCCTCAGTTATTGCTGCTAAGACCTCCAAAGATTGTTTGAGGCCCATCCACATTATGGAGGGTCATCTCTTTTACTCAAAGTCAAGTGATTGTAGATGCTAATTCCATCTATAAAATATCTCCACAGCAACAACTAGGTCGGTGTTTGACCCAGCCACTGGATACCATAACCTGGTCAAGCTGACATGAGAAATTAACCATCACATGTGTGTTGGCCAATGATCTTTTATTATTAGGTTCTGAACATCTTCTCCAGGCAGTGGCTTGTCTTTCATTTTGCCTTTGGTACTTTTGTTTGATACAATTTAAAATTTTATTGCAGTCACATTCCTTTATCTTTTCCTTTACGCTTTGTTCTTTTTGTTTTATCTGACAAATCCTTCTTTACAGCAAGATCATAAAAGCTGTTCTCCAATATTTTCTTCTGAAAGTTTTAAAGTTTTACTTTTCATGTTTAGGTTTTTAATTCACTTGGAATTGATTTTTGGATATGATACTAAGTAAGCATTTGCTTTTACATTTTCCCATATAGATAATCTATTGTCTTGGTATCATTTATGGAAAAATCTATCCCCATTTCTTTTGATGCCAACTCTCTCATACATTGTTTCCCTATTTGTGTGGATCTGCTTCTGAGCTCTCCATTCTGTCCTACTTTTTATTTGATCATCCCTGGGCTAACACTACACTGCTTTAATGACCATGGCTTTATCATACCTCCTAATATTTGATTGCTTAAATATTCCCATCTGCTTCATTTTATTCAAACTTTTGGTGATATTGTTGGCCTTTAGTTTTCCAGACATATTTTAGAATCATCATCTTGTCAAGTGCCATGAAATACCCTGTTGGATTCTCATTGGAATTGCCTTGAATTTATAGCACAATTTGGGGAGAACTGATACCTTTGTGATATTGAATCTTCTCACACACAAGTATGGCAAAAATCACCATTTATTTCCATTGTCTTTACTTATTTTCAATAATATTTTAGAATTCGTTCTACAAAGGCAGGGTTGTCTCCTACAGTGGGGCAAGTTTTGACTCAGTGTTTTTGTTTGCTAAAAGCCACCGGAAGCAATATACCAGAAATGGGTTGGCTTTTACAATGGGAATTTATTAGGTTACAAGCTTACAGTTATGAGATGTGAAAGTGTCCAAATCAAGGCTTCATCAGGAGATCCTTTCTTCCTGAGCTATAGCTGTGGGCGATCAGGCACATGGCAGCATCTGCTCATCTCTCCCCTCTCCTCTGGGCCTTGTGGCCTTCAGCTTCAGACTGCTCCACCTGCGACTTTTCTCTTTTTTTGGGTTCATCAACTTCTGGAGGCTCCTCTGTATCTCTGCAGCTTTTTCTTCCTCCATTTATAAAGGACTCCAGTAAGAGGATTAAGACCCACCCTGGACTATGCCCTACTGGAGCAATCTAATCAAATGCTCTGTAACTGATCCAGTCTAATCAAAGTTTCGCAATAGGTTCAATTTCTACTTTCTAGGGTCCACAAAAGACTCAAACCAACACATTCAGTCTGTGTAGATGATGCCCTCTGGTGTTGTGCGGTACACAAAGCTCATGGTTGCTTGGGACAACTGCGAGGCCTGGCCTTGAACATCTTTTCTTCGATTTATTCCTCTATCTTAAAGTTTTTGTTACTACTGGAAGTTGTATCTTAAAAAAATTTACATTTTCTAATGTAATGTTGCTGGCATACATACATACATATAAGCGCACATATATGCATATGTGCATGTGTGTGTGTGTGTATATATATATAAATGTGGTAGGTTGAACTCTGTACCCCAATAAAGACATGTTCTTAATCTTAACCTGTGTCCCTGTGGGTGTGAGCCCATCTATAAACAGGCCCCTTTGAAGATGTTATTATCAGTTAAGGTTTGAACTCATTTGTGAAAAGATCCTAGTTAGGTGTGGCCCAAAGGAATCAGGGTGGGCCTTAATCTGTAAGACTGAAGGCCTATTTAAGCAGAAGAAATTCAGACACAGGTAGTCAGGGAAAACCAAGTGGGAGGAGACCAAGGACATGGGCATTGGTGGAGGACTGCTGTCACCAGTCACCAGGATGCCACCTACCCCAGAAGAAGGCGTGGCCTTGCTCAGAATTTGATTTGGGGCTTCTGGCCTCCAAAGCTGTGAGTTGATAAATTCTTGTTGTTTAAGCCAACAACCCATTGTGCAACAGCTGAGAAGTTCTCTTTCTCTCCATCTTTCTCTCTCTTTATCTCTATTTTCTCTAAATCTATGTTTATATCTATTCTATCTATATTTGTATCTATATCTGTCTCTGTATCTATATCTATCTATGTCTCTCTCTCTCTCTCTCTCTCTCCATCTCCATCTCCATCTCCATCTCTATCTCCATCTCTATCTCATCTATTTTGTATCCAGTGAACCTGCTGAACTCTTTTTGTTAGTTCTAATGGTCTCTGTAGTTCAGCTTTTTTCTGTATAGACAATTATCTGCAAATGATAAGATCTTTGTTTCTTCCTTTCTAATCATTTTTTAAAAAAGTTTTATTGTACTAGCTAGCACTTTTAGCACATATAAAGTGGTTAGAGCATACTTTTGTCTTGTTCCTGACTTTAGATGGATTATTTTAAGGTTAAGTATGATACTTGCCATAAATTTTTGGAGATAGCCTTTATCAGGTTAAAGAAGTTTCCTTCTAGTCCTACTATGGGAAGAAATGCTTTTTCATTGATTTTTTGTTTGTTTGTATACAAGTTTGTAAGAAAATGATCATTTCCCCCTTCGTCAGCCTTTAATGAGGTGGATTATGATGATATATTTCTAATATTTAACCAGTCTTGCTTTCCTGGGAGCAACTTGATCATGATGCCTTGTTTTTATTCTTTGCTGCGTGTGGTTTGCTCATCTTTAGCTTAAGGTTTTTTTTTTGTCTATGTTCATGAGTACGAGAGACCTAAGAGGAGGCGGGTGTGTGGCACAGAGAGCCTTGTGTAGCATTCTTGACCAGGGGCGCTCTGCCATTACATTGACCTGGACATCCCAGATGGCCTAAGAGAGGAGGAAGAGGAGGGTATTTGCCCAATGCAGGGGACATGAATCTCCAGAAACTGGTGTGCAAGGGGGTCTGGAAACAGGCTGTGGGAGAGCTGCTGTTCCACCCACTTGCCGTGCTGCAGGTGAGGCCCTGGCTCACCAGGCTTCCCCGAGGTTCTTCTCATCTGATCAGGCTCAAAAAGCCCAGGCCATGGCCTCCCTAGGTATAGCTTTCCAAACCCCTCTACGGAGTTGACTAGCACCATTAGCATGCCAGCAGCAGCCTTGTACTCACCGGGTGGGTGTCCTTGGGAGTGGCCCACAGCCTTGCGGCGTCCCCCTTCCTCACCTGTCCGTGGGGACACCTGCCCTGAGAAGTCAAGGACATAGGAAGGCTGTGTGGGCAAAGCATCTTGCCCAGAGATGCCTGAACTCTCTCACCTGGCCCCATCTTTGCTTGCAACCTTAGCTGAGTCACGCCCTGGGCCAAACAGATGAATAATCCAAGTCTCCTAAACCCCCTGGGCGACTGAGACAAACAAATCAGAGCGTGCACCTGAAATATGCTTCACTTCAGCTCAAGGTCTGGAGTACAAGTCTCTCCAGCCCTGCTTCCTCTTCTGGAGTTTCCTGCTATCACCTGAAGCATCTGGCAGAACCGGCTTCTCCTCTTCCCACCTGAGAGCCTCTTTACTGGATGACGGCATTTGGCCTTTACAAGCCAGCAGGTGTGTAGCCTCCCTGCGAAGGTCCCCTGGGCCCATCTCCCCTGACAAGATTGGGTGTGGGCCCTTCTGCAGGACTCAGCCCCCAGCCCCCTGCCTCTCCCTCTACAGAATTCCTCACTCTCCGCTTTGACTTTCTCGTCTGTCCTCCCTGGGGAACAGTTGCTTCCGAGAGCCAAGACCTGGGTACAATTCAGGCTGAATCCTGGAGTTCAGCATAAGCCTGAAGCCCAATGGCTTTCTGAACAAGTGAATCCATGAGCGATACCTATCTGCAAAAGAGGACCAGCTCAGGGCGAAAGCAGATACTGCAGCCTTGATGGCCTGTGGTTTCCAACTCCCAGCCTCCTGGTGCTTAAGGAAGCCCAGACAGAAAGTCCTGCCCCATGTGGACATCGGGCTCCTGGGGTTGCACTCCTGGCCCTGGACTCACCGCTGCTCCGCAGGCTTGGGTATCCACCTCGTAAGGACCATGTTTTTCATAGACTGGAAGCTGAGCGTTGGAAACAAAAAGGGTTCCACCTTGGTTTCCTCGTTCCTCGTATAAATAGCATCCTACGCCATGTTTCTCGCCTGTTCATCCTGGGACCCATCCCGGTTTGCTTTTCACCCAACCACTCTGTCCAGCCTGGCCTCGAGTCCCCGCATTGCCAAATCCGTATTCCCACACCACGCTGAGTGACACCCTGCTGGAAGTACTTCCCACTTGGCTTCTGGATCTACTCTACCCCTCAGGCTCTGGACGGCTCCTCTCGACCTTCGTGGTCTACCTGGGCTCCATGGGCCATGCCTGGCCTCTCCCATCTTACTCCCACCACCTCATCCAGCATGCTGCCCTTGAACCTTCCTCATGCATGTCTCTGTCACCCAGTCCTCTGAGGACCTTCCCTGACACACTCAGTTGCTATCTGACCCCTCCCTTGGGTGTCCCAGAAGCCTCTCGACAGACCCCAAGCCCGCCACTAATTCTTCTCGAAATCTTTCAGTTCTGAATATGGCACCTCCATCCATGCTCAGTCCCAAATCTTACCAATCATCTTTTTTACTCTTACTCCCTCGCTCTCCATCCACCTCATCAGCAGGTTCTGTTGGTTCTACCTTCACCAGGGACCCCAAATCTATCTGTATTGCCCACTGATTGTCTGAGTCCCCTGCGCTATGGAAGCTCCACTCAGCACAGGCCCTCCATTTTGCTCTCCACTTTATATCTGGCACCCAGCAAAGCCCCTGCACCCAGTATATGTTTGTTAAATGAAAGACTGAATCTCAGTTCCTCTCCCAAGGAACTCAGAGGAAGAAGAGAAGAGGCTGTTACCCTCTACTTACAAATGGAGGAGCAGAAAGGCCCTGGCTGCTGGCCATGCCCAGCCCGGGGGGAGTGGGACGATGCTCCAGGCCAGAGCCCTTCTGTCCCTTCCTTCTTCTCCATCACCTTCTTGGCCATGAGTTGAGCACCAACATAGAGCACAGGCAAAGAGTCAGGACATTCAGGGTCAAATTCAGACCCCTTGACCTCTTCTTATCAACTGTGGGACCTTATAGTATTCGTGCCTCCATTTCCTAGGTGGTAAATTAGGAAGAGCAAAAACTTTTATCGGGTTGTTGTGAAGATTAATTGTATGAATATTTGCTACATGCTTAGCGCTGTGCTTGGCACATAGAAAGCATCAGAATATGTTGGTTATTCATTATTATTGTCATTCACTAAAGAGTCTGAAGCTGAATTTCTTAGTAGAGCCGCCTACCCATGTTGTCCCGCCTTCGATTCCCTTTCTCTCCTCAGCCCATTCCCATCTGATTCCTCTGCACCCTCCACTAAAAGGGCATGTGCCCAAGGTCATCAGGAACGACGGCATCTGTCCTGGGCACACCTGTTGGCCACACCTTGCTGGATCTCACTGAGCATCCTCCCCTGAGCCCAGTCCCATCCTTCTCTCCTCCTGGACCACGAGGGCTTGTGGCTGTCCCCCAGGTTCCCTGCTTTCCTTGCTCAGGGTCAACTCCCTTCTTAGGAAAACTGGTTCTCCCTTATGGCATCACCCTCACAAGCGGATGTCGCATCTTCTTCCCTAAACTCCCTGTCCAGGTCTCAGGACCCTTGAAGCCTCCTCTTGGGGTCTACCAGGTGCCTCCACTGACTGTGTTTCACCTGAACTGTGCTCTTCCCCCTAAAGCTGATGCCCCCCGAGGCTTCCCCATCTCAGCAGACCCAGGAGCCTTCTTAACCTCCCCCCTCTCCTCCACACTCCATCACCTCCCTGGGCTGATTCGCCTATTTCGTGTTCCTTGGCTCCATCTGCTTTTTCCATCTCTGCAGACATCACTCCAGTCCAAACAGTAATTTCTCACCTGGATGGATTACTTTGCCTGGCTAATCCATTCTCCACCAAGCAGTTTGTGTAATCTTTTAAAAACTCAAGTCTGATCACGTCACTTTCCTACTTAGAACTCTTCTGTCTTTGCCTGTGTCTCTGATGATAAAATCCCAGGTCCATGCCTGTTTGCTCACCAGGGCTTCTCTAAGCTCCCTGAACTCTATCACCACGCTGACCTTTGCCTGTCCCCTCAAGTGTCTGGAGCTTCCTCCTGCCTCGGGGCCTTGGCTCACACTGATCTCCACCAATGCCAGGCTAAGCTGTCCTGGTTTCACCATAAAGGTCATTTCCCAAGGATGCCCTGCCTTTGCTGGGTCTCATAGAAAATTCTTCTCTGTTGCATACTCCACAACCGCACTGGAGAGCAGCATGGGTGACTGTGTGTGATTTCTTGGAGGCGACGCCATCTGGTCTCATGGTTTCAAATTCTACGTAAATACTGATGCTTCCTGTTTGTCTTGCTGTAGCCCAGACCTTGCCCTTGGGCTCTTGGTGGGATATCTGACTCCACTCTGACGCCCAGTAAGGACATGTCTGAAAACCAAATTCCTGACCTCCGCCACCCCTTGCTGGACCTTCTCCTCCTGCAGCCTCCCCCCAACCCCAGCCCACATCCTGAGTGCTTGAACTGAACATCTCGGAGCCACCTGTGGTTGCTCTCACTCTCACACTTGTACTGGTTCGACCTTCAAAATATAGACTGGATCCCAGGGCTTTACAGAGCACACAATGTTTTATCACCTTCTTTTTCTGTAGGACAAATTTTTTCAGTAATAATCAGGAAATGAAACAAATGATAATGTCCAGGAAGGAAATGCAGATGATACAAGTTCTTTTTAATTGCACTTTATATATATTATCATATCAATAAAAAAATAAGTGAAGTTTGATAAAATGGAATCATCTGCATAAGGTGCCATTAAGGCAACCACTAAAACATCATGGATGTAACATTGTCTTTATCTGATTAATTCTTCAGTTTTTTTTTTTAATAAATTTTTTTATTTTTTAAAAAGATACTTAGATTACATAAATATTTCACAAAAATTATAGGGATTCCCATATGCCCCACTTCCCACCCCTCCCACAACCTCCCACATAAACATCCTTCATTAGAGTGGCACATCACCTGCAATAGATATACACATCTTGGGGCTTTGCCACTAAGCATGGACCATAGTTCACATTGTAGACCATACTCTCTCTCCCACACAGTTCTGCATGTTATTTGATGGTATAAAATGGCCTATATCTGTCGTTGCAATGTCACTCAGGACAATACCCAAGTCCCGAAAAAGCCCCTGTATTATAGCTGCTCTTCCCTCTTCCTGTCCCCAAAGAGTCTGGTGGCCATGGGCTCCACATCAATGTTGTAATTTCTTCCATTGCTTGAATCACAATATGTCTATAGTAGAACACAAGTAAGTCCACTCTAGTCCATAGCTCTTCCCCCCATCCCGAGGAGTCTGGGATGGTGATGTCCACTCCCCCTCAATTGAGAGAGGGTTTATATCCCATGCGGAAGATGGATGGGATTATCCTGCCTGCAGCTGCAGACTCTCTCCATTCCCTGGGATGGCCATTGTCCATCATCATCTCCCTGCCAGGTGTCCTGGGTGAGTCCATTGAGCTGTAGAGTAGGAATTGCAGCTCCCCCCGAGATTCCGGGCCCAGCTGGCACACGGACAGCCCAAAGACTCACATCTCTGCACGTACACCTACAAACTCTAGCATGACGTATTGGTTTGAATAGAAAGGACAAATTCTTCAGTTTTAAAACAGCCAATTAACAATTACAGAAGGCTAACCTTCCATTTTAAAGGTATTATTTTAAATCAGTAATATTTCATCTATGAACTGAAACATGCATGTGTCAGACAAAGTGGTCACACCTCACAGTTCACATGGTTTCACTGTTTTACATTGTAAGCATGAATACAAATTCCAGGTGGTCACTTTGGATGGCAGGGTTGAAGCGACTCACGCTCTGTTTCTTTGTCTTTATTATTAGTGTGCTGTTGATGTGATTCTAGATCAACTGCTTTTATGTGGAGGTCAGAGACATGGACTACCCCAGGGTAAGCCTGTGGGATTCTGAGCCATCGTGAACTTCCCTGTGACCGGATCCGCATGTGAATTCCCTTCCATTTAATAAACACAGTGTTTATTAAAGGAGAAGTGGGAAGAATGTGCTAACTTGAAGTTTACAGATGTATCATTAAAACGCAGCAGTAACTGTTGCAACTATTTAGAAATTAGATAAACAATTTTGAACATTTGTTCAACCATGATAATATTTGGAATTGGGCTGCATTGGTGATATTGCAAAACAGATCAACTTTTAGTGAGTGTCTGGTGGGCTGAATTGTGCACCCCGGTTTGGGCGTGGTCTTGGTCTGCATCCTGGTGGGTGTGGACCCCTTGTAAATAAGTCCTCTTCAAAATGTTACTTCAGTTAAGGTGTGGCCCCACTGAATCAGGCTGGGCTTTCATCTGGATTACTGGAGTCCTTTATAAGCAGAGTGAAAGCAGATGGAGAGAGAAGCCACGGGGAGCAGCCCGAAGCCAGAAGTCACAGAACCTGGAAGAGAAGGGAGAAGACACCGCCATGTGCATCGCCATGGAATGGAAAAGCCAAGGAACCTGAAAGATTGCCGGCCAGCCAGAAGATGCCAACCCCGGGGAGAAAGCAGCCTTCTAGCTTCTGAAACCACGAGCCAATAAATTCCTGTTGTTAAGCCAACCCATTGCCCATTGTTTTAGCAGCCAGGAAACAACCACAGGACATAAGTGTCATTTAATAATTCTCTGAGGGTGAAGCACCTGCTACTGAAGCGCCCGCTACTGCCTTCACCTGGGGCGAATGAGTGCACTGGTCCCTCACCTGGTTCCTGCCATTGCCTCCTGAGAAGGTCACCTGCTCCAGCCCTTGCCTTCCTCCAGTGCACCCTTGGGCCTCTGCTCAGACCTGCCTTTGTCCCCATCACAAGGCTGCTTAACTGCTGACCTCCTCGCCTGCTCCTTTCCAGCCTCTGACCTCCCTGCTGCTCCTCAGCATGCCAGACCCTCCCCCCAGGGCCTTTGTCCCTGCCAGTTACTCTGCTGGGGACGTCCACACCGACCACCCCCTTGTGTCTAAAAACAGCCCTCTCCATGAGGCGCACCCCAGCTGCCTTTGCAAACCTTCATGTCACCCCACTCCAACACTTTCCTTCCCTCCTGGCTGTAGCCATCCCCTGCTTTTCTCTTGCTCATCCTGTGTATTGTCTGTTTCACCATTAAATTGAAGTTCCCATGCAAATGGGATCTTTGTTTTGTTCAAGGCTGAGTCTCAAAAGTCAGAACAGGGCTTGGCATGAGTAGGTGTCCAGTAATTATTCCCTGAATGAATGAATGAATGAATGACTGCATCACCCCCACCTCCACCCCAGTCCACAGGGACTTCCTAGCTGCTCCATCACAGGGCATAGTGTAACTGCTGGCACATCTGAACGCTGAATTAGATTGGGCTGGTTCCTTCGATTTCAACCCACTATTCGAGCACACTTATAAACACAGCTGCGATTGCAGAATTAGTCCCCCATGATTTGACTCTTTCAACTGGCAAGTGAAATGGGGGTTCAGAGATGGAGTGGAAGTGCAGGAGGCTGGAGAGGCTGCAGTAGGGATGGAGGGCTGGCGGAAAGTTTCTGGAAATTACTCTGCCCAACAAAAGCACCTAGTTAGCCCGAAACACCGGACAGAAGGGTCTGGGGTGGGTGTGCACTCGTCCCAGGGAAGAACTGTTCACCCTTCATTGATTTACAGCACCCAGCCCCCACCCCAGCCAGGCACCCCGATGGGATGACATCAAGATAGGGCCTTTTTCCCAGTTCCTGGCCTTTTCCTGTGAGTGGCTCAGGAGCTTTGGTTTCCTCTTGGGAAGCCTCCAGCCTGGGCCATGCTAAGTTGCCAGTGGCCTTGGAAAGGCCTTTTGCAGAGGGCGCGTGTTTCCTGGGCTATCATTTCCAGCTTCTGGGGAAAGGCTATGAAGCCAGGAGTACCAGGTCCTTCAGCGGGGGGTGGGGTGTCAGGGTCAGGCAAGAGCTTACCTCCTGAGCCTCTGTGCCCTCAACTGTAAACTGACAACGACCACACTCTCCTGGCAGGTGCGTGCGATGTCTAGATGCCCAGCCCCTATGCTGGGAATGAGCATGTCAGCAATGACCTTGGAAAGAGCAAGAAGGTTAACGAGGAGGAACGCCGCTGTCTCCTGTGCTCTGTGCTGACGTTCTGGCTGGAGACCGAAGGAGCTTAACGGGCTTGGGGGTTCCCGCACTGCCGCTTCCTCCTCCCACCCAGCGGCTGTCCCAAGGCCCTGCGGTCAGTGCCAGAACTGTGCTCAGAGCTCCCCAGGGCACTGGACAGGACAGCTCTGCGGGCCCCTTGGACCCTCGTCGGGTGCCCAGGCCGTAAGCTCTGCCTCTAGGGACTGGGGATGAACCCGGGGCCGTGAGGGGGCTCTTTCCTGGCCTGCCAGGCCCTGCCCCTTCGCCACGATGCACTTGCTGTCTTCTGGGAGCCGGGAGCCCTGGGCTTCAAAGACAGTCTGTCCAACCCACCAGGAGGCTGAGAGTCAAGGCACATTTCATGCCAATTGCCAAGGGCCTGGATTTGTCCAGAACCCAGCTTCTCTGACTTGTTATCAGGTCTCCTTTTAGTAATTGCCGAGCCCTTACTGAGAGGGGGAGGAGTATGGGCATTCCCTATTTGGAGGCAAATTCCATGGGGAGGGAAGGGATTCTTTTCTCTTGGTAATGGAGTGCTCCACGGGATGGGGAGTCTCATAGTGCACCCCAGTGTAGACTGGGCTGGTCCAGGCCTGACAATCCAAGCTTCAGTGATGTGGAGGGGCCTCAGTGGCCTGGGACCCTCCAGGGTCACTGCTGTACCCCTCAAGCTCACCCACCACTGCCCCCGCCACCAGCTGTCGGTGGCGTCCATGCATGTCCCTTGCTAGCCCCCGACCGTGGGCTCTGCCCCACCTCCATACCTTTGTTTTTCCTGACCAGGAATGTGATCAGGGCTTGGGCTCCGGGGACCCTGTGAACTAGGCATGTGGTCAGGCTGTTTGCTGCCCCTCACCTTGGAGTGCCATAAGGTAAATCTTGGCCTTGATGCCCTGGGGTTGGGAGCTGGGGGAAAACCCCAGGATTAAATGGCTTCTGCATCGACCAGAAGGCCCTCCTGGGGCCCAGCCATTTGTGCATGAAGCTCTTTAGGTTCTTGGGGGGAAAAGCTGGCATATAATTAACTCCTAAATTAATGAATTATTTAATCCACTTATTCTTTTATGGGCCAGGCCCTGCGGTGGGGGCTGAGAAAGCACTGATGTGTAAAATGCTGTCCTGGTCCTCAGGGGTCAGGGCCTGTGGGAGGGACATACATTTGGACAACAACAACACTGAGAAAGCTAGGCCCCTGGGTGGAGAGCAGAGGAGGTTGTGTGTGCATGTATTTGTGTATGTGTGTGCATGCATGTTCATGTGTGTATGTGTGAATCACACATGCATGTTTGTGCATGCATGTATATGAGCGTGCACATGTATGTGACAGTGTGCATATGTACTCATGAGTGTATTGTGAATCCATGCATAAAATGTTCATGTTCGCGTGTGCGCATGTGTGTGTGCATGTGTGTGCATGCATGAGTGTGTGCACGTGAGCACATGCACATGCATGTGTGCATGCATGAACCCACATCTGTGTGTATGTGTGCACACATGTGTATGTGTGCACGTGTGAGTGTGTGCAGTTATGCACACATGCATGTGTATATGTGTGAATTCATGCATGCATGCATGTGTGTTCATGCTTGTGTGTGTGCAGGCATACGTGTGTGTATGCATGAGGCACCCAGACCAGTCTGGTTGAGCTGGAGAGAGTATTGTATCAGGTAAGGGCTCCTGGAGGGCCCAGGGTGGTCTTTACTGAGCTCGGCACTGTGTGGGCCTCAGTGGGATGAAGGAGCCATGTGTGGTAGGTTGAATTAGGTGCCGTGGGATAAAATGCTCTTCATCCTAATCCACGTTCCTGTGGGTGTAAACCCACTGTAAGTAGGACCTCTTGAAGGTGCTAATTTTAGTTAAGGTATGGCCAACTGAATCGTGGTGCATTTTCATCCAGATGCCTGGAGTATTCATAAGCAGAACGAAATTCAGACAGATGAAGAGAAAGCCACGCGAGCAGTAAAGAAGCTGACAGTCAAGGGAACCTGGAGGTGAAAGAAGACGTCGCCACGTGCATGGCCACGTGACAGAGAAGCCAAAGACCCTGGAGGCCTCTCTTTCTGTTCTCCTTTCTCTCACATGGCAGGCTCAAAATGGCAGCTTCCTTTTTGTCTGTGTCTCCGCTTATATAGGACCCAGAAAGAGGGTGGAGACCCAAGCTGGCTCACACCTCACTGATGTAGTTCAATCAAAATCCCTAAAGTGATCGAATCAAGTGATCTAATCAAGTCCCCTTAACTGAATTTAATGCAATCAAAGGGCCTAACACCCACAGGCATGGATTAGTTAAAAAAATCATCTTTTTGGGATTCACCAAATTCAGATGGTCACCAATAGCAAACATGACGTGGTCCTAGCCCTCAAAGGGATTATATTCTTTTAGCAGCAAATGATTGAGATGAGGACGTGGCTTGGCAGACCCATGGAGCTGGGCGGGGGCTACTGAGGCCTCCCTTGGTGCCTGGAAGTGACTTTGCTGGTTTCTTTGGCAAACAGGTCCCTCTGTCTGTTCCTCCCAGCTCCTCCCCAAGGCCCTGGCCCCTCTCTGGCTGGCGGGTATTTCCTCTAACCATGTTACAATATACTAGTGGCTCTGCCAATTTTATCTTCCTGCCGCATGTCCCGGGAGCCTGCAGACGGCCTCGCTGCCCTCCTCGACAGCTCTCTGTCCTACTGCTGGGTTGTCCTGGGTTCTCCTTTCATAGTCCCCATGGGGATCCCCTTCAGCTCGCTGTCAACTTCCATCCCCCATTTTCTACAGTCTTTTGGAAAAGCCTATCCCAAGAGAGCTCCCTGAGAAAGAGTGTGTGGGACAATGTCTTACACCCTCACTCAGGAGTCTGCCATGTATAGAATTCTCTGATCAAAATTATTTTCCTTTGGCATTTTTCAGCCCTTGCTTTATTTTTGTCTGGTGTTTAGAATTACAAACAAGGATCTTGTGGTACTCTGATCCCTGACCCTTTCTAACCTATTTTTATATCCCTTTGGAAAGCTCGTGGGATTGTCTTTGTTTGCCGTGTTCTGAAATTTTCATCGGTCTTGATCATGGTGACTGTAATTTAATCGATTCCGAGTTTTCTCAGCTCCTTCGTGGTTCCCCTCCCTTCTCCGCGGGCTGGTTCCTGGCTCTGGGAAACTCAGGCTTTGGAGCTGGGGGTGGGGGCCAGCTTGGAGGGGGCCTGTCTTGGAGCCCCAGTCATCAGCCCATGCTGGCTACTCTGCCAAGCGTGTCTGGCCCCAGCTGGACCCTGGGGATTGCCATCTGTCCCTGCTGGCGTCTGACGGGGCATCAGGTCCTTGCCTTTGTCCATGACAGACGCATATTCTGTGTCCTCCTTGCATCAAACATGAGGCCGCTTCAGTCACCTGGCCACACTGGCGGGCCTCGCAGTCCTCTCTGCCATCTCCGAGGCTCCCACACGGGACACGGGCTCACACTCTCCCTGCTCTGAGAGCGCCCTGAGAATGTCTGGGGTGCCCTGAGTGGGTCTGGGGGTTCTGTCACCCCTGCTTTTGGAGCTAACCCAGGGTAGGGGACTGAGGGCTGGGAGAGCCTCAGCAGTGCCCAGCCCTGCTGCTCTGCTCCCTGACTCCCTCTGCCCCCACCCAGGGGACTCTTGCACTCCCTGGTGCCGTGTCGCTGGTGAGGCAGTATCTTCCCATCCTACTTCTAGTGCTGGGGCCTCATCCCTTCAGAGCCATGCCCCTGGTGTGAGTCTCTTTTCCTGGGGCTCAGGCTTTGCTCTGTGACAGTGCTGAGTGTGCTTCCTCTCCTGCTCTGCCTCAGCTCCACTCCCCACAGCAGTCATGGGACAGGGGCCTTTTTCCTTCTTAACAATAAAATGCAAATTCCCCCTCTCCCCTGCTCACCACCTCCCATTGGTTTCCCTCCTGAGGTCCCCTGGCTTCTCTGATCTTTCTGCTCTCCCCATTTTCCCTCCGCTCTAGCTCTCAGCTGCCCTTGAAACCTACCAGTGGTCTGGCCTCAGGGCCTTTGCACAGCTTTACTCGCTTGGATGTTCTTCTCCCAGCTCGTCTCCAGGTTCATGTCCCCACTCTACGGCCGTCCCGAGTCACCCCTTGAGACTATCTCTCCCCCTTACAAAGTGCTTACTGTTACCCGAAATTAGAGTGGGTGAGCGTTTGTGTTTTACACCCACTGAAGGCGAGCTCCTAAGTGCAGGGACTCTCTCGTTCCTCAGAACACACAGTGAACTGTTTTAAACAAATTGTGGTTTGAATGAAATAAAAAAGCGGAGCATTGACTCATGTCAGCATCTTTCCCCCTCCACTGTGAAAACCCTTCCACAGGAGCAGGGCCAACATGAGGGAATGGCAAGGTCAGCTGGGGAAACACACACCAGTTAATTGAACCACATGTCTTCTGAGCAGCCAAACCTCAGACTGTGCTAATTAGACCTCTTGACGTCACTCTCTGCTAAGTTTTTCCTGTTTGCCTGTCTGCTCTAAACCTCTAAATGGGAGCATTTCCGGATCTCCATCCTCTCTCTCCCGGAGCCAGGCCCTGCCTCGAGCCCTAGGCAGCCCTGTTGGAGGAGGAGAGGATTCCTGTGCCTGCCTGGACCCCCATGGGTACCTCGTCCCAGCACCTGGGCCCCTTCCCCCCACCTGCTCCCACCCCCTGACTCAGCAGGCACGTGACTCCTGTCTGACTCCCCTCTTTCCAGCTGAGCCTGCTGCTCTGCCCTGGCTCCCTCCTCTCTTGCCTCCAGTTAGGTTCAGTCCCTGGATGGGGGGTGAGGAACACATTCATGCATGATTTAATTAGCGGAAGGCAGAAAAACAGCCACTCCAGGGTGCAGGTGATGCGTGTGAAACAGGCAGCAGGGGAGTGGATGTAGCTCAAGTGGTTGAGCACCCGCCTCCCATGTACAAGGTCCTGGGTTTGATCTCCAGTACCTCCTAAAAACAAACAAAAAACCAATTCTCATTGGGGAGTGGATGTAGCTCAGTGGTTGAGCACCTGCTTCCCATGTACGAGATCCTGGGTTCAATTCTCTATACCTCTTGGGAAAAAAAAAGCAGCAAACTCAGAACCTTCATCTTTTTCAGGGTCTGCATAGAGATTAAAGCTGTCCGAGGTTAAGGGTTTACGTGAGCATTATTTTTTCCCATCTCTCTAGGCCGTCCCTCTGTGCTAAGTGGTGCACCTGCTGCTCGGCCTGAGAGAGCAGGTGATTAGCGAAATGACGCTTGCCCTCCCTTCCATGCCCCAATGTGCCCGGCCTGGTACCACCTGCACCTTGAGTGTCTGGATGTTAAGAAACATCCAGAGAATGTGGCAGATGCTCAGGTCCTGCCCATGCCCTTAGCCTTTTCCATTGGAATGCTCTGGCAGACTTTCACCTGCCATTGCATTGTCCCCGTGGGGATCTGAGGCTTTTTCTGGACCTTGCAAAGTCCCCTGTTGAGAGCACTGGGAGTGAACACTCTCCGAAGCAGCCTTCAACCAAGCAGTCTGTGAGTCTGTGTACAAATACCCCAGGTCCCTCCCAGGGGCAGGGTGATTCTGCGGTGTGTGTTCTCCACTGTGCCCTAGAATTTCCCTGTGGAATTAAACCTGTGGCATGCTGGTAAATGCTTATCACCTGGCCCTCTGGGGTGGAAAAGAGCCCTGATCCACAGTGTTTGCTCATTTTCATAGTGTAAATGCTTCCACCATGGTGGACTTTGAGCCACCAACATGAAGCCCCTGCAGGCAGAGTTGGGATTTGATGGCCACGTCCAGCTCTTGCTGGCCAGGGTGACCATGTGTCACTCCCCTCCCCACCTTCCTTTCTCTGTCTTGCTTCATTTCTCTCCTGCTGAGACCCTGAATCTCCCAAAAAAATGTCTTTCACTCAAATCTTTGTCTCAGGGTCTGGTTTGCGGAAGCCCAATCTGTGCAGCATGAGGGACCTTGGAAAGAATTCCTTTGGCAGATGAGGAAACTGATGCCTGGGGTGGGGGAGGGAGGCGTGACTCCCCAGGATCCCACAGTTTAGTGGCAGCTGGTCCAGCTCCAGAAGCCATCCTCTTGATCATGACATCCCCACAATTTCAGGTCTGAAAGTCATCTAAGGTATATAAAGTCCAGGGTTACACACGTGGCTAGAAGCTTCGGGAGCGCGCTGTCCTCACCTGTCCATTTGCCTGCTGGGGGAGGTGCCAGGGGCTTGCTTCCAGCAAGGCAAGGGAAGGGGGACAAGAATGGACTTGAGGGGCAAGGCAGCCTGGGGTTCAGAATTCTCACTTGTCCATTCCTGAACCAGGACACATCACTTTTTGCACCTGCAGCTTCTTCATCTCTAAGCTAGGAATGATAATACTGATCTTGAAAGTTCTTGAGACCTTCCAGAAGATTCCCACTTGATGCTGAGCATGTAGTAAGCCTTCAGTGAGTGGAAGGATGAGCTAGATGAAAAGGGTGCACTCAGGCGCCTCATCTGGAAAGTGGGAGTAAAAGCAATGCTTGGAGGTTTGCTGGCAGGATGAAACGAGCCCCGAGTGGGAGTGGGTGAACACATGCATAAATGGATGTACGGATGCATGGATGTGCAGATGCACAGATGCATGGATGCACTGAGGCATAGATGCACAGATGCGCAGATGTGCAGATGCACAAATGCATGGATGCACTGAGGCATAGATGCACAGATAATGGATGCACAGATAATGGATGCATGGATGCACTGGTGCATGGATGCACAGATAATGGATGCACGGGAGCACAGGTGCATGGATGCATGGATGCGTGGCTGCTTGGAGGTCTGCTGGCAGGAGGGAATGAGCTCTGAGTGTGAATGGATGAATGCATGCTTGCAGGGATGCACAGATGCATGGATGCACGATGCAGGCAGGCCCCACTGGCTGGAAGGCCTCCTGAAGGAGACCCAGAGGCTGCAGTGTCCTGCAGGTAGCAGGCTGTCCTGGCTTATCTTAGAGGTGACAAACCTCCCATGGCAGCCACGGTTCTGCCTATTCTTTCCTGACAGTACCTTTGATAAGAAATGGATGGAAGCACAAAGTCGTTTCAATCAGAGCTGTTGTAACTGGAGACAGATGCTGGTGCTGTGGGCCGGGCAGGGGCTGCTTATTGCTGCACTGCTGCACTGAGCTGTTGAAGGGGACAAGGTGTGAGCAGTGGGGAGTTAGGCTGGATGTTTGCACTGCTCAGGTGCAGATTATAAAACTATATTTTTAAAAAGGATGTTCACCCAATTCCCCATGCTGATTCTCCTTTGTTTCTATTTCCTGGCAAAATAAATTGAGTGACGCTTGGTCAATTTGAGCTTGTAAACTTCTTTTTTTTTTTTTTTTAAAGATTTATTTATTTATTTATCCCCCCTTGCTGCTTGTGTTTGCTGTGTCCATTTGCTGTGTTTTTTCTGTGTCTGCTTATCTCCCCCTTGCTGTGAGGTCTTGCTGCATCAGCCCACCGCGCCCCACGGGCCAGCCTGCCCTCACAAGGAGGCCCCGGGAAGCGAACCCAGGGCCTCCCATATGGTAAACGGGAGCTCTATCGATTGAGCCACACCCGCTTCCTGAGCTTGTAAACTTCTATCGAGGATAATTGTCAAATGTTTGCCATTAGAATTAAGAGGGGTTTTTCTAATCAAACAGAAGGACAGCCTTTTGAGATGACGCCATGGCGGACAGGGAGAAAAGCTCTTCTGGTGGTTTGTGCTGGACGAGGTGGCCTTGGCACCCTCCTTGCCGAGGCATCTCCCTGCTTCTGCACCTGATGCTGAGCCACCGCAGGGGTCTGTCCCTGTGCAGACTGCCACGTGCCAGCGGCAGGCTGACATGCACTCACATGCTGCCCTGCCCCTCACGGCCTGTATGACTTGGAGGCCTGCCCATCCTCTGTAAGCTGTGTCCTGATGCCCACCTTGGGTTGGTTCTGAAGACAATGGGCACAGGGTTGGCATACGGTGTTCATTAGTTCCCTTCTCTTGTCAGACCACACACTGCTTTTATTGACCACCGACTGTGTACACAGCCTCCTGCAGGCCTGGTCCCTATCCTCCAGGGACTCTGACATCTCCTGCCCATTCCATGCAAGGCCACGATAACAGAAACTAACCTGCAGGAGAGATGCCTACCTGCCAGCCACTGTTCTGAGAGTCTACGTGCATTGCCTTGTTTAACTTTCCCAATAATCTTCCCATTTCACAGGCAAGAAATTGGGGCATAGGGAGATGAAGCAGCTCACCCTACGCCCTAAGGCCAGAGTGGCAGTCAGGATTCTAACTCAGGACCCACTTTCCCAACTCAATGATTGGTCCAAGCTTGTGGGCTTCTCAGTGCAGAGGAGAGAAGTGAGGCTGAGGTCCCCAGAGAGGCCTTCCAGTGGATGGAAGGACTGGGGTTAGGTCGGTTGTGGGCATGAATCCAGAGGGAGCACCCTGGGGGCTAAGACATAGGCAGAAGATGGTGTGAGGGCAGAAGAGGGAGCCACAGCTTCCCTCAGCCTGCTTTAGTAGGAAGCCTTCCTCCCTTCTCCCAACCCAGACTCTCTTTCTTCTGAATTCAAGTATATTTTCTTGCATCTTTCACCCACTCATTCATTCCTGGGCCCTTTTCTGACACAGGAATGGATAGGATTATGGTCTGGCCAAGGAAGCTTACTAACATGTGGAGGAGACAGACCTAAGCAGATGGATGTGATATGATGTGCTGGGAGCTCTGACATGGTGGGGGATGGGTAGGCTAAGGGTGTTGTCCAAAGAGGGGCACCCAAGCCAGGTATGGATGGAGGCGGCAAGGCCACCCTGAAGTAGGCAATGCCTGGAACCAGCCATAAAGGGATGGGGAGACGGATGCTGGGGAGGGGGCTGTGGGCTCAGGATTTAAGCAGGGTTGGGATAGGGCAGTGTTGGGGCACAGAGGTGAGAAGCAGCTTGAATTATGTGGGGACCATGGGTCAGTGAGGGTTTGCTGATGCTCTGGGTGAGGCAGGAAGGTTGGGAGAAAAAGCTGAGGGTGCTTCAGGGCCTGGCCATGGGGGCCTTGAGCATGATGCAGAGGACCTGGGTGTTTTACCCAAGGGCCTTGGGGACCCATGGAAGAGAGCACAGTAGAGGAAGGCATGGTG
The DNA here is from genome assembly GCA_029593785.1 of Cabassous unicinctus. Lineage (NCBI taxonomy): Eukaryota > Metazoa > Chordata > Mammalia > Cingulata > Chlamyphoridae > Cabassous > Cabassous unicinctus. Next base: position 30,285 of record JAQZBX010007435.1, read on the forward strand.
GGATTTGTTCTTTGGGCAGATGCCTCTGACAGTCAGGGAGCGGGCATGAGGGCCCTGTTAGGATGGGGAAAGACACCTGTGTTGTTGTGTGGGTGGAGGAAGCTGGGGGAAGAGTCACAGAGAAGTGGGGACACAGCCTCTGCTAAGCCAGCTGGACTTTGAAGCAACATTGGCTGTCCTCCCAAAAGACTTTAGGTTAGACCCACTTCTCTTTCAAGCAATTTTTTTCCAACCACACAACAGAACAACTTAGTTTTGGAATATCCCCTTGTAGACACACATTTTCATCATTAATTATGGGTTTCTGAGAACTGTAATGAGAGAAGAGAACCCTGCCTGAGCTTAGCACCTTGTTTTTTTCATAAAATTCTCCCATTTAACATTTGAGGCTGTAGCCTTCTGTAGAATGGCTGCTGGTACTGTTTTGTTATTTAAATTTTTATTATGAAAAATTATAAACATACACAAAAGTAGAAGGAATAGCATAATGGACTTCAGTTATACATCACCTTCCCATCTGATAAAAACTAAGAACAAAATATATAGAACAGTGGTCTTCAAACATTGTACTGTGATTCCTGAGAGAGGGTGAACAAATGAGGTGAACCCCGAGATATCCCTGCTTCCTACCTGGAGAGAGTTTCCAGGTGACAGAGTGTGGTGCTCTACTTGAGCTAAAGAGACAGAGCTGGGAATCAGGAAAGGCCAAGGCAGCTAGAGTTCACAGGGCAGAGTATTGGAGAGGAGAGAGATCCAGAGATGTACAGCATGTCCCCTTAATTTTTTGGCTGAGTACAAATCAACACATAGTGTGAACAACCAACCAAAGGCCAGAGAAAAGGGCCACCTGAGAGAAGCAGAGGAAACAATTCCCAGGGCTCACATAGAACTTATGTTCCCACCAGCCAGTGGAAGACCTTATAATTCATGGGGCATTGGGTAGAGAACCTATAAAGTTATTTCATCAGCGAACGAACAAAATTAGCCCTAGAATAATGGTTGCTCTAGCCCCACCTAACAAAGCCTAATGGTAAGCCTTGAAGGAATCAAACTGTTTCTAAGTAACTGAACTGTATCTTAGAGCTAAACTCAAGAATATTTAAAGGAATACAAAAATATCAATACTCAACAAGGTAAAATTCACAATGTCTATCATCTAGTCAACAATTACCAAGTATGCAAGGAAACAGGAAAATACGACAGATAGTGAGAGAAAAATCAGTCAATTAAAACAAACCCATGTAATAGAATTAGTAGAGAAGGACATTAAAACAGTTATAACTTTATTCCATATTTCTGGTAAGTAGAGTAAAGATTGAGCATATTAGAGGCATAGAAGACAGACAGAAGACAAAAAGTGATATTCTAGAGATGAAAACAACAGTGTCTGAGTTGAAAAACACACAAGATGGGATTAAATCAGATTAGATACTGCTGAAAAGATGAGTGAACTTGCATAAATAGCAGTAGAAAGTATTGAAAATTAAACAAAGAAGGAAAAATACTGAAAAATTATGAATAGAGCATCAGTGAGTTGTAGGAAAACTTCAAGTGGCCTAAAATAGGTATAATTGGAGTGTCCTAAAGAGAGGAATGGTGGGAGGACAGAAAAAGTATTTGAAGAAATAATGGCTGAAATTTTTCCAAATTAGATGCAAGAGTAAACATACAAATACAAGAGGCTGAATGAACACTAAGCAAAAGAAATGTGAAGAAAACTTTGCTGAGGTACATCATAGTCATTTTACCTAAACCAATGATAAAGAGAAAATCATAAAGCAGTCAGAGCAAAAGACATATATGTACAGAGGGACAGAAATAAGAATGAATGTTTCTTGTTGGAAATAATGCAAGCCAGAAAAGGGTGGAGTGACATTTTTAAATTACTAAAAGAAGAAACAGTCAGCCAAGAAACCTATCCTTAGTGAAAATATCTTCCAAAATGCAGGTGAAATAAAGACTTTCTCAGACTATCTAAAGTTGAAAGAATTTACCACCAGACCTGCACTACAAGTGATTCCAGATGGAAATCTGAATCTATACAAAAGAATAAAGAACATCAGAAATAGTAAAGATGTGGGTAAATATAATACATTTATTTAAAGTTTAAAAAAATCTTTAAAAAAGATAATTGGTTGTTCAATGCAAAAAACTAATAATGTATTGTGGGTTTTATAACACATGTAGAAGTGAATGTCAAAAATAACATAAAGGCTGAGAGAGGGGAGAAGTGTTGTAAAGTTAACCGTATGTACAGTGCAATCATATTACTTAAAGTAAGATAGTATACTAAAACTCTTAACACACACAAGTGTGCACACAAACACACACAATAAGCCCCCAAAAGAGGTAAAATGGGATAATTAAAAATACTCAATCCAAAAGAAGGCAGAAAAAGACGGAAAAACAAACAAACAAAAAACAGATGAGAAGAATAGAAAATAATTAGCAAGACAGATTAAAACTTAATCATATCGGACAACCAGCAAGATGGCGGCAGAGTAAAGAGGTCCTAGAATCAGCTCCTGCTTCAGGGCAGTTAGTAACCACCCAGAGCCCTCCAGAGCACTTGTTTGGGGGCTCCAGGAGACCAGAAGTACATCCTGCAACATCCTTGAAAGAATGGAAGGAGACTGCCCATCTGCAGAGAAGATTCGTAAGTAGAGCACTCCACGCCAGGGAGGCTGGTGCCCATCCTCCACTGGAGGCGCAAGCTGCCTCGGGAGCTGTTCCGCGGCTGGAATTGAAAGCTCCACTTCCCAAGTCGGGGGAGGAAGAGACGGTTGGGCACCAACTTCAGCTACTGATTAGTAAATTCAGCGGGCTGAATATAATCCTAAGAATAGTTAAAGTTTGAAACTGTCTAAGAGAGGTCGGTGGCCGCCATCTTAACTCCGTGCCTGACATAAGGGGAAGTGGGGCTGACTGAAAATCACAGTGCTGGTAAGGACAGGCTTTTTTCCATCTAGATCAGATTGATGCTCTAGCCTAAGCCCCAGGCCCGCCTCAGGCAAGGAGGAAGCTGGGGGTAGCTGCACCAGCCTCTCCGGGAAATTATAGGCCATGCCGTGAAGGCCGGTGATCATCCTACTTTGGCGGCACAAGTCAACCCAGGAGCTATTCTGTGGCAGGAATTGGAAGCTCCATTTCCCCAAAACAGGGGAGGAAGAGACGGTTGGTCACGATTTCAGCTACTGATTAGTAAATTCAGCTGGCTAAAGTATAACCCTAAGAACAGCTAAAGTTTGAGCCTTTCCAAGTCAGAAGGAGGCCGGTAGCTACCATTTTGACTCCACCCCCAGCATGAGGGGAAGCCGGGCTGACTGAAAATCACAGTGATGGTAGAAACCGGTTTCTTTCACCCAGATTGGCCTGCAGCCCTAGCCTGGGCTTCAGCCCCACCTCTAGCAGGGAGGAAGCTGATGGGTCCTGCACCAGCCTATCCATCCAAGTAAATGCAGGTACATTTAGCTGGCACAAACTGAATAATCAGAAGTCTACCGGGGCAACTGCGGTCATCTTGGACCTGCACTGCATAGATTGCTGCCCACACCTGCAGCTCCACCCTTGCCCCAGGCAGGGGAGAAAGGGACATGAAGCTTCATCAGTCTCTCTGTGCAGCTACAGTCTAGGCCTGCATGAGTTGGATTATTCCACACAGATGTGCTCTGTCCCTGTCCCTGGCAAAGAAGAAAGTTGGGAGAAGCTTCATTGGTCCTTGGGGCAATGAGGGCAGCTTGAGCCTCCACAGCTTATAGCACCAACTACCTCCTTGGCTCCTACTACACAACCAACAAGGGAGAAAGGGCAGGAAGCCCTAAACTAAAGAGAAAAACTGCACCCAGAAAAAATACTCTAGTAAGCCAGATGCCAAGACACCAACCAAAAATTACAATCCACACCAAGAAACAGGAAGATATGGCCCAGTTAAAGGAACAAGATAAGCCTCCAGATGGCATAAAGGAGTTAAGACAACTAATCATAAATGTTCAAACAAATCTCCTTAATAAATTCAATGAGATGGCCAAAGAAATTAAGGATATTAAGAAGACATTGGATGAGCACAAAGAAGAATTTGAAAGCATACATAGAAAAATAGCAGCTCTTATGGGAATGAAAGGCGCAATAAATGAAGTTAAAAATACACTGGAATCATATTGCAGCAGATTTGAGGAGGCAGAAGAAAGGATTGGTGAGCTTGAAGAAATTGCCTCTGAAAGTGAACATACAAAAAAACAGATGAAGAAAAGATAGGAAAAACTTGAACAAGGTCTCAGGGAACTAAAGGAAAGCAAGAGACATGCAAATATACATGTCATAGGTGTCCTAGAAGGAGAAGAGAAGGGAAAAGGGGCAGAAGGAATATTTGAAGAAATAATGGCAGAAAATTTCCCAACTCTATTGAAGGACATAGATATCCATGTCCAAGAATCACGACGTACTCCCATCCGAAAAAATCTGAATAGATCAATTCTGAGACACATACTAATCAGAATGTCAAATGCCAAAGACAAAAAGAGAATTCTGAGAGCAGCAAGAGAAAAGCAATGCATAACATATAAGAGATACCCAATAAGATTAAGTGCTGATTTCTCACCAGAAACCATGGAGGCAAGTAGACAGTGGTGTGATATATTTAAGATACTGCAAGAGAAAAACTTCCAGTCAAGAATCTTATATCTGGCAAGATTGTCTTTCAAAAATGAGGGCGAGTTTAGAATATTCACAGATAAACAGAAACTGAGAGAGTTTGTAACCAAGAGACCTGCTTTGCAGAAAATACTAAAGGGTGTACTACAGCCTGAAAAAAAAGACAGAAGAGAGAGGCCTGAAAGAGAGTCTAGAAATGAAGATTATATCAATAAAAGTAACTAAAAGTGTCAAAAGAGTAGTGAAAATAAAATATGACAGATAAAGTGCAAATATTCAGGAATAAACTTAACCAACGATGTAAAGCACTTATAGTCAGAAAACTACAACTCATTGTTAAAAGAAATAAAAAAAAAAAAGACATAAATAATTGGAAGAACATCCCACGCTCATGGATTGAAAGACTAAATATCATTAAGATGTCAATTCTACTCAAATTGACATACAGATTCGATGCAATGCCAATAAAAATTCCACCAGCATTTTTTAAATAAATGGAAAACATGATTATCAAATTTATTTGGAAGGGTAAGAGGTCCTGAATATCCAGAAACATTGTAAAAAGGAAAAGTGAAGTTGGAAGACTCTTTAAGTCGTATTACCTACCTACAGTGATTAAAAACAGCATGGTATTGGCATAAAGACAGGCACATAGACTAATGGAACTGAATTGATGGTTAAAAAACAGACACTCACATCTATGGTCAAGTGATTTTTGACTAGCCTGTCAAACCCACCCAGCTTGGGCAGAACAGTCCATTCAACAAATGGTGCTGAGAAAACTGGATATCCATGGCAAAAGAAGGAAAGAGGACCCCTATCTCACACCTTACATAAAAATTAACTCAAAATGAATCAAAAACCTAAATATAAAAGCAAGAACCATAAAGATTCTAGAAGAAAATCAAGTAAAATATCTTCAAGACCTGGTGGTAGGTGGTGGATTCTTAAAGGAGATAAGAGGAAGACTGAGATGGACTACTGATATTTAATGTATGTAGAAGTTTTAATTAGCTTTACTGTAAAAGTGTGGAAATGTACAGAGTTGATGGTAAAACATTATAGTGAGTAACAGCTGGTTTATAAACGGGGATGTGGCTGAAAATGGTAGTCTAGGGATGTAAATGCCAATTGACAGAAAGCTACAGAATAATCTAGGGACAGTAAACCCAGAGGTGGATAAGAATAGTGGTTGATAGTACAAATGCAAGAGTGTCCTTTGTGAGCTAGAGAAGAAGTACATCAGTATTGCAGGGTGGTGGGAATGTGAAGAAGCATGGGAAAAATACAATGGGAGTGACCTACGGAGTGTGGTTAACAGTAATAAGGTAATATTCTTGCATCTTTGCCAAAGATGTCCTGTGTTGATAATGGGGGAGTATGGAAAATTTGTGCCAAATATACGTTGTGGAACTGGTAATGATCGGATGATATTATCTCATAATATGTAACAAATGTTCCACCATGGTGTGGTGTGTTGATAGAGGGGTGTTGTTTGAGAATTCTGCACATGTGTATGATTGTTTTGTAAGTTTACAACTTCTGTCATAAAAATATATTTAGAAAATAATAATAGGGTGGGTTGGGGAAAAATACACCAAATGTAAGATAAGGACTATAATTAGTAGTAAGATTTTGACAATATTCTTTCATAATTTGTAACAAATGTCTCAAGACAATGCAAGGTGTTGGTGGAGGGTTGATGTATGGGATCCCTGTATGATATTATGAATGTTTGCTTTGTAAGTTCACAGCTTTTAGTATACACTTATTGTTTATGTATGTTCATGTATAAATGATACAAAAATAATAATAATAGGGTGGGTTGGGGGAAAATACTTTGGTTCATAGTAATATTTTGAGGATGCTCTTTAATCATTAGTTAAAAATGTTTCACAACAATGCAAGATATTGGTGGTAGGGTGAGGTATGAGAGATGTTGTGTATGTTTGTTTTGTAAGTTCACAACAATTACTATGTACTTATTGTTTATGTATGTTCATGTATAAGTGATATACTTCAATAAATTAAAAAAAGCTTAACCATATCAATAATCACATTAAATGTAAATAATATAAACAGGCAAAGATTGTCAGATTGGATAAAAAAGCAAGACTCAACTATATACTGGCATTGAGTAATCCACTTTAATAATAAAGACACACATAAATTAAAAGTGAAAGTATGAAAAGAGATATATCATGCTAACAGAAATTGAATGAAAGCTGGAGTGGCTACATTAATATAAAACAAAGTAGATTTAGGAGCAAAGAATATTACCAGTTATAAAAAGTCATTTCACAGTGGTAAAGGGATCAATTCATCAAGAGGAATTAACACTCCTAAACATTGATGCAGCTAATAATAGAGCTTTAAAATACTTGGAGAGAACACTGATAGAATTGCAAAGATAAATAGATAAATCTGCAATTAGGTTCAGAGATTTTGAACCCATTTTCAATAATTTGTAGAGCAGATAGAAAATTACAAAGAATATAGAAGACTTAGAAAACATAAAACATGTGGCATTATTGTCATTTTTAGAAGACTCCACCAAACCACAGCAAAATATACATTCTTTTCAAATACACATGGAATATTCACCAAGATATATCATATTCTGGTCCATGAAACAAGCCTGAACAAATTTAAAAGACTTGAAATTATACAAATTTCACTAACCAAAACAGATTTAAACTAGAAATCAAATCAATAAAGATATCTGGAAAAACCTGGAAAAACAACAATGCATGTCTAAATAACCCAAAGAGGATGTCACAAAAGAAATGAAAAACATTGAATTTTACATGGAATAGTGAACTAAAATAAACCATATTGTGGGCCATAAAATGTTTACATAAGTGAAAAAAGATTTAGGGCATACAAACTTTGTTTGCTAAGGGTTGCCAATGCAATATAACAGGAAAGTGTTGGATTTTATAAAGGGGATTTATTAGGTTAAATGCTTACAGTTCTGAGGCTGTGAAAGTGTCCAAATCAAGGCATCATCAGGAGATGCTGTCTCGCTGAAGGTCAGCTGCAGGCAATCCTGCACACCTGACAAGACAAAGGTGGCTCTCCGGTCTGGGTCTCAACTTCAGGTTTCTACTTTAGGCTCACTTTCTCCCAAAGCTCAGATGTGGGTGATCAGGCATATGGCTTGTCTCTCCCCTCTCTTCCAGGACCTTTCTCTCAGCCTCTTGGGGTTTTTCTGTCTTTGTCACCTTTTTCTGTGTGTCTCTGCTTTCAGGACTCCATTTATAAAGGACCCAGCAAGAGGACCAAGACCCACTCTGGGTCATGCCTCACTGAAGAAATCCAACCAAAGTCCCCCCAACTGAATCCAATCCAATCAAAGGATCCCACACCCACAGGAATGGATTAGCTCCAAGAACACGATCCTTTCTGGGATTCACAAAAATCCCCAAATTGTCATACAACGTATGTTCTCTGAGCACAGTGGAATTAAATTTAATATCAATAGCAGAAAGATTTATAAAAAATACTAAAATACTTGGAAACTAAATTGAGCATCCATATGTAAAACTTCTAGAAGAAAACAAAAGAGATTTTTTGTAACCTTGGATTAAGCAAAGATTTCTTGGATATGACACTAAAAGCATGGTGCATAAAAAATAGATAAATTTGACTTCATTCACACTTAAAGCTTCTGATCTTTTAAAGACACTGCTAAGAGAATGAAAAGACACACTGATGGGAGAACCATCTTTGCAATGAATGTATTTTATAAAGGACTTGAATTCAGATATGTAAAGAATTCTCAAAACTCAATAATAAGAAAACAAATAACCCAATTTTAAAAATGGACAAATATTTGGACAGCTCACAAGTGAAGATACACGGATGACAAATAAACACATGAAAGAATGATTAATATAATTATTTATTATATTTAATAATAAATATAAATATATTTAGTTAGGAAAATTAAAATTAAAACCACAATGTGATACTACTGCAAATCTATTGGAATGGCTAAAATTTAAAAGACTGACTATACTAAATTTTGGTAAGATTTTGGGAAAGGGGTATTCTCATATACTGCTGGTGGAAATATGCAATGCCACCATTTTACTTTTTAAAACAGTTTGGCAGTGTTTTTAAACTGAAGAAAGCAGATCAGTGGTTTCTTGGGGAAGAGGAGAGGGTGGGAGCAAGGGATTACAAAAGGGGCATTCAAACTTGACACCAGAGGCAATTTCATTACACTCTTTAGCTATTAAGGGGGTAGAGGGGGGATAATGTTGACACATCTCTACCTTTCTAAATAATGTGCATATACTGTTGTTATATTTTGACGCATTTAAGATTTACCTATTGACTTACTCTTATGGAAGGTGAAGATTTTAGCTCTCTTGCACTTCCATCCTCTCTCAACCATCCCCTCCTCATCTTACCAGTATTATTTACCAGTTATTGTCATGTTTTCCCAATAAATTTTCTATGTTAATGTTATTATGTCTATACAAACATTATTCATAGCAGAGCCATATAGTATACTAGGATTATATTTCCTTTCATTTCCCCCTGCAATTAATAATTTCCTTGTCTTTCATTTGCTTAGGTTTCTATATATCCATTATTTCCATATCATTCAGTAGTCTTTCCATGACATTTTCCAGATTGTCAATCTTGTCAGGTTGCCTATAAATTCTAATTTATGTCTTGGAGGTACCCAGTCTCCTTCTGTCTGGGCTTTTTGCTTTCTAAGTCTGCTGTATAGCTGTCTTCTGAGTAGTTTCCTTTTACTCTCATCCTTGGACTTTTCCTGGGATGGAGCCCAATGTATCCTGAACTCCATGCTTCTTTCACTTATCCCCTTTTTGGGGTATCTCCTCTAGTAGTTTCATCAGATTCAAAAGCATTAGAGTGCTAAGGCATATGGGGAAGGCAGCTTTCAATGTGTCTGTCTCTTGGGTCACCCAGCTCCAGTCTGGACTGGCTTCCCTCTTTGGCTGATAGAGTTGTCATCTTGACATTTTGTTTATTTGATTCTCTCCATCATCTTGGGGATTGCTTTCACTTTTCTCCTATATGGGATCTCCTTTTCTGGACCCCAGGTTTTTCTGCTTCTCGCTTTACTCCTTGTATTGATGCACATCAGCCCTCTTTACTAGCTCTTTGTCCTTGTATTGCTTGGTGTACATCTTCCAGCATTTTCCTGAGAAAGGAAGCATGGGATAAAAGTTTTGAGACTTTGATTATCTGAAATTATCATCATTTTACTCTCACAGTTGATTAATAGGTGGCTGGGTGCAGAATTCTGATTGGAAATAAGTATTCTTTAAGAATATGTTGCTCCCTTGTTTTCTAGCTCCCCATGTGATTACAAGTAGGCCAAAGACACTCTAAATCTTAGTCCATTGTATGTGACCCATTTTTTCCTTTCTAAAAACTTGTAGAAGCTTACTTTATCCAGTGCTCTAACAGTTCACAGTGATATGCCTTGTGGGTCTGTTTCCACCCATTTTAGGTGGATACCCAGTGGACCCTTCAGCCTGGACATGCAAGTCTTTCAGTTTGGTAATTTTCTTATTTATTTGATTTCCTCCATTCAGTTTCCTCTGTTCTTGTTTTCAGAATTGTTTCAGAATTGTTGTTATGCACACTGAATTAAGATAGGTTCCTGAGAAGTAGAACATGAGATGATGTTTGTGTGCAAGCGTTTCAGGAAAGAAGTGTTCCCAAGGGAAATCTTTTGGAGTGAGGGAATTGGAGAAGCAGGGCAGGGGTGGGTAAGAAGCCAAGCAAGGTTGAGATTTCAGGCAGAGGGTCATGGACGGGAGCTTCACAGCTTGATCCCATAGGGCATACTGCAGATTTTTCCTACCCTAAAGCAAGGGAGCTGGCCTTTCACTCCTTCAAGTGTCACTAATTGGCTAAGAGTTGCCAGGAGGGTCTACACTCTGGGCACTAATAATGGTCCCAGGAGGGAAGAGTAATCTTCCAAAGAGTTGCAAGTGCAGCTGTTGAGAGAGAGAGAGAGCACTCCAGAGCTGGGGGTGGGGATGGGGGGGGCAAAAAACAGTGAATGAAAACTGAGGACATTTGGACAGGTGCCCATAGTGGTCATGGCATGGTCTTCTAAATGGGCCTTCTATTTTTCTTATTTTTTTCTGCCTTGTTTTCTAGCTTTTGGTCCTTTTCTCTCCTCTCTCCTTTCTGGGAGATTTTCTCATCTCTTCACTCCAATTTTATTTTTTCTAGCACCAGAGCTTCTTTTTATTTTCTGAATATTCTTTTCTAGAGCATATTTTCTCATTTCTTGCATGTAGTATCTGCCTTAGGTCTTAGATGCTATTGATGGTGGCTTGGTCTGAAGCTCTCTTTTTTTGTGTGGGTTTTCTCCAAGTTGCCCACTCTTTCTGCATCTTGGTAGATGCTTTCCTCAGATGTCTTATACCCCTTGTCCTTAGAGGGGAGGCCTGGAAAGTTGATTGGAAGCTCTGAGTGGAGCAGGTGGACTTAGGGGTGACCGTGAAGCTCTCTGGAAAGTGTCTTTGTGGGAGACCCCAGTATTAGTACTTTAAGGTCTTTCCCCTGGGATAGTCAGACTTGCCAGAGCACGAAAGCTCTCTCATCTCCTGACTGGAGGGTAAAAGAGTCTGGCTACCAGTGTCTGGGAAGCTAGGAGGGAAAGCTGTGTATGCAGCCATCTCAGGCTCAGGAATAGCTCCTGAGGCTTCACCTTTGACATTCAACCCCCAGACCAAGCCACTGGGTTTTACCTCTAGTCCTCTGCTGGAAAGGGGGTCAGGTGGTCACCCAGTGCAGGTGGTGCAGGAGGGAACCGAAATAGAGGGGTCCACCTACTTCTCAACCAGCTTTCAGCCAATCCTCATTATTTTAGCCCTTTCATTAACTCTACTTCCAGAGGTTCCTGGAAGCTGCCCATTCCTGAGTATTTTTAGGACTCCATGGTCCAAATTGGGATGATTCTTTGTTTTCCCACTGTTGGCTTTGGATTTTGCCTTCCTCCAGTCTGTTTACCACCCTTTAAATTTTTGGTGGTGCTACATCTTCTGTTATCCTTGTCCTGTGGTTTTATGCCCTTGTAAATATTTCTTTACTGTGGTTTTCTGGGCGGAGTATGGGAGGAGCTGAAATTAGATGTGTATGCTCAATTAGTTATCTCAGGTCAGAAGTCCTTCTGTTTCTTTATCCTCCAGTGGCTACCTGCATCCTGGGAGAGCTGATGGGCATGGGACCCGTGTATCTGGAGTGGCAGATTTTGATGTTAGGTTCCCCCTCCAGAGCTTAGTAAGTCCCTGAGGAACGCTGGGTCTACAGGCTACATGGAGGAGCCTACAGGACACAGGTAGGTGCCTGTCTGATGGTGCCTGATGTTGGCCTGCATAGAGGTGTCCATCTAGCCTTGGTGGGTAGAGAACAGAGGTGAAGTGGGAGGATACTCCAAAGGGCAGGGAATGGCTCAATAAGTCCTAGGGAGGTTTCCTGCAGAAGATCAAAGAGGGATGGCACTCACCTTGTAAAGCACCTTCCTAAATACACCTGCTGGTGCCTGTATGGCACCCCATGGTCAACACTTGCTTGTATCACGATTTCCCACTTATTTTTCACAATAGCCTTATGAGGTTGTTACTGTCACTCCCACTTTAAAAAGAAGACTTGCAGGTCAGACAGATGGGTAAACCTGCCTAAAGTCACAGCTAGAAAGTGGGAAGTGCCACGAGTTCCGACCCCATATCTTCAGTCTTGGAAACATCTTGAGAACAACCTAGAGGCTGAAGTAGCACAACAACAGCAGGTATGGTGCTTGTGATAGGTGTCTTAATAAGTTGCCGAGGCATCCATATTGTTCTAAACACTCTACCCAACTCTCCTTTTAACACCCCTGTGGTGAATGTTGATTATCTGGCAAAAGGAACACTCAGAGATGGAACAATTTTTGGAAAGAACATGGTGATTGCTGGGAATCTGCGTGGGCTCATTTAAAACTATTCATGGCTTAATGGTGCCCACAAGATGAGGTGATTTTAAATAAAGTACATTGTGAATTCTGTAAAATATTTGACAACATTCCTAATTATGTTCCTGTGGACAGAATGGGAGTGTGGGCTGAGCGGTGGTGATTGCAATTAGGTGAATGCAGAGTGGGCTGAGTGCCTGATTGGCGCCCCTCTTTGGGTTCACATAGGTTTTCTATGTGGCTCTGGGTGTGGCTGTGAGAGTTCATTTTAACCAGTGGCCTGAACCTTGGCAGGCACACTTACATAGAGCACAATTTCTGACACCAACCGCAAAAACTGCAGTAACTCAATTCAATTCAATTCCGACTTCAATTCAATTAACTTCCCGGAGTTAAGCCAGGTACCACAAGTCAAGAGTCATCCACTACAAGATTCCCCTTCAGGGACCATTTGCAAGTTTGGGGACCCTGGCAACTCCACTCTTGGCTAACTGGCTCCAAATTCAGGAGCCATCCCCAGCTTCTTGGATACAGTAGTTCTCTAGATTGACTCACAGAACTCACTAAAAATGCTATATTTAGTTTTATTCAATTCTAGTTTTATTGTAGTAAAAGGATACAAATCAGAAGAAGCCAAAAGAAGAGAAACATTGAGTGGGGTCTGAGAGGGTCTCAAAAGCAAGCTTCCATATCCTCTCCGCGTGGAGTCAGAACCTGTCACCCTCCTGGCATAGAGATTTATCTTATCAATCACAGAAACTCCTCAGGGTTTCAAGTGCCCTGAATTTATATGGGGTCTCATTACTCAGGCGTGATTGATGGAGTCAACGCCTACATGGTTGAGCTCAACCTGTAGCCCCCCTTCCCTCCTGAAGGTTGGGGAAATGGGCTCATATGGACTGATTTGATGTGGCTCAAAGCCCCTACCCCTTAATCGCCTAGTTGGTCTTTCTGGTGGTCCAGCCCATGCTAAGACTGCAGGTCTTATAAGAACAGGTGTGTAATAACAGGTGTGGTCCTGGGCCCAACATGAAGGAAAATAGTCACTTCTATCACAGAAAATTATAAAGATTCAGAGGTTGCTTCCCCAGAACTGAGGACAAAGGCCAGTCACATCATTTTTCTTTACACTACAGAGAGGTTCCAAGAAGCCATTGGAATGGTGATGAACCAAGAAAGTGGGATTTTAAGGGCAAAATGGTAGGCCTGCTCTATCTTCATGGAGGACAGGCCATGGTTTGTAATGGGACTTGGACACAGCGATTATGGTGTGAAACTTAAGCTTTCTCAGAAGGTTCCTGGTGTTTTATAATGTACTGTTATGTAGGCAGCCTCCTAGGTCTTCTTGAAGGTCTCAGAAAAGTTTATTTGAGAGCCCAGTATGGATGTTTCTTCTTTCACACTCATCCTCCACTCACCTTCCCAACTCACCTTTCTACTAGCCTACCCATCTACCCCATTCTACCCATCTGCCCATCTATCCATCAATCCATCTGCTCATCCACCCACCCATCCATCCAACCATTCATCCATTAATCCACCATACATCCATTCACATATCCATCTATTTATCCACCCATACTCAACTATCATCATTCCAACCATCCATCCATTCATCCATCCATCATCATCCACTAACCCATCCATCCATCTATCCATCCATCCATCCATCCCCACCCCCCACCTGTCCAACCACCCATCTACCTATCCAACATCTATCAACTGCCTTCTTTATTCCAGACCCTGTGGTAGGTGCTAGAGGGACAAAAGATGACTTAGACACAACTACTTTTAAATAACTTGTAGCCTAGTGGGTATGTTTGTGAATGAGAAAAATAAACAAAGAGAGTCAGAGAAGTCTTCATAATGGAGTTTGGTGGTGGGGGAGGAACACTTGTACTTGGGGTTTTGGAGCCAAGTAAAGGGTAGAACAAGAATGATGCTTGAGCTGAGTCCTGAATGATGGGTAGGGTCTTGAGTACATGACAAAGGAGGGGAAAGGGAAATCGCTGAGGCATGGCAGATTTCCATTTTAGGACCATCCTTTGGCAGCTCTGGGCAAAAGGATGGTTAGAAGAGGGTGATGAGAGGGTGAACTGTTAGCATGTTGATAGAAATGTCTCCATGAGAGATGTCAGGGCCCAAATGAATAAAAGGAAAAAGACCAATGAAGGTTGGGGGAAAGTTTTCACTGGTGGAATTTCAGATTGGAGGCATATACTTTTTTTTTATTTTTTAGGTACCGGGGCTGGGGATTGCACCTGCGACCTCGTATGTGGGAAGCTGGCATTCAACCACTGAGCCACATTGGCTTCCCTGAATTGAGTTTTTTGTTTGTTTTGCTTGTTGTTTGTTTTTTATTTTATTTTATTTATTTATTTTATTATTTGTTTATTTTTTTAAAGATACTTAGATTACATAAATGTTACACATAAAATATAGGGCTTCCCATATGCCCCACCTCCCACACCTCTCACAACCTTCCACATAAACATCTTTCATTAGTATGGCACATTAATTGCATTGATAAACACATCCTGGGGCTTTGCCATTAAGCATGGACCATAGTTCACATTGTAGACCACATTCTCTCCCACACAGTTCTGCATGTTATATGATGATATAAAATAGACTATATCTGTCACTGCAATGTCACTCAGGACAATTCCCAAGTCCCAAAAAAGCCCCTGTATTACAGCTGCTTTTCCCTCTTCCTGCCCCCAGAGCCTCCAATGGCCACTGGTTCCACATCAATGTTGTGATTTCTTCCATTGCTTGAATCACAATATGTCTATAGTAGAACACAAGTAAGTCCACTCTAGTCCATAGCTCTTCCCCCAATCCTGAGGAGTCTGGGATGGTGATGTCCACTCCACCTCCAATTGAGAGGGGCTTATATCCCATGGATAAGATGGATGGGATTATCCTGCCTGCAGCTGCAGCCTCTCTCCATTCCCTGGGATGGCTGTTGTCCATCATCATCTCCCCACCAGGTGTCCTGGGTGAGTCCAATGAGCTGTAGAGTAGTAGTTGCTGCTCCACCGAGGTTCTGGGCCCAGCTGGCACATGGACAGCCCAAAGACTCACATCTCTGCATGTACACCTCCAAACTCCAGCACCAAGTATAGGTTTGAATAGAAGAGACAGATGAGCCATGTGCAGAGAAGACATAGTTTAGTCCAACTCTGTCACTCTCAGGAGTGCAAACTCCAAAGTAGGACTCGCTGGCAAGGCACCAAACTCCAGAGCTATCCACCCTGACATAGGACCTGGGTGTCTCCAGAGCCCTCAGGAGCCCCACTATTTGGGGTGATATCCACTTTGGATTTCTATGAGATCTTACTGAAATGTGCGTAAGTGTTACCTCTGGGATGACCTCCCGACTCATTTTGAAGTCTCTTAGCCATATAAACTGATTTGTCTTTACCTTTTCCCCCTTTTATTCAAGATCTTTTTCCAGTTGAATTGCCAGTTGGCACTTGGTAGCAATCCCTCGGTGCCAGGGAGGCTCATCCCCAGGAGTCATGTCCCACACTGGGAGGAATGTAATGCATACATATGCTGAGTTTGGCTTAGAGAGAGGCCACATTTGAACAACAAGGAGGCTCTCAGGAGGCAACCCTTAGGCACCCCATAACAATAGGCTAAGTTTCAATTTCAAGAGCAAAGACTCATAAGGATTGTCATCAACATCAAGGACCCACACTGGATCATCCTCCTTCACCAGTCACTGCCCCTGTACTTGGGGACTGTTGCTACTCCCTTGGAGAATGTGGCAGAGCTCTCCAGGATGGGAATTCAGTATTCTCTCATTTATTGAGTGATTCTCCACCCACCGTGACAATGCCCCATGAACATTTGAACATTTTTATATACCTTATATTTATGCTCAGGTGAACTTCCTCCCATGCATCCCCCATCCCTGACACTCCACAGTTGTAACCCTTCTGTGATCCAAAGCTTCTTCAAGGATGAAGCCATTACAATAGCTGTATACAATTAATAGAAAAATGAAATAATGATAAATTTAAATGTAAGAGATAAAATACATAAAAATTAAAAAAAACTAAAAACAAAATTAAATTAAAAGATTGGGATATTAAAAAAATGAAAAAAAAATTTTTTTTGACCTTTTGCCTTTCATCACTGCAATATCTGGTGTCCAGTCTGTACCGTGGCACCTTCCTCCTCTCACTCCCCAGTGTCTCACTATTTTTCATTTTGTTTCCAAAGAAGTTTTAGGTCACAGCAAAGTCACACACAGAATACAGGAGACTCTCATATACCCAACATCTTCCCCCTTTCCTCCCCCCCATATTAATACCTTTTTATATGTGGATGGTAGCATTGTTATAACTGATACACAAATAGTGAAACATAGCTACTAAACATGGACAATGGTTTACACTATGGTTTACATTTTAGACTGTACACTTTTTAAAATTTTGATAATACTTACCATGCCCCGTGTCCATCAGTGTATGGTAATGAAGAACATTTCTACTGACCACTAAATGCCCCTTTGTTTAATCTATTCTATTTCTCCCACCCCATACCCCTAAGGCCCACGACGACCTCCTGGCTTGACTCACTGGATGACAAGATTCATGGTTACATGCAACAAGAGGTCTTGACATACTGGTTTGTCTTCCCCTATTAGGAACCTCCCTTTCTCTTAAGAGACGCCCACCTGTCTATTTCTGAGAGAATCAGTCCTCCCAAAGATGGGAGTCCAACTCCTTCCCACTCATTATGTGGGTCTCCACCCACTGATACAACACATTATGACAGAATGAACACTCACACACTCCCTAGAAGCCTGCTCTAGGCACACCTTGAATGCCCCCCCCAACCAATACCCTAAACCAGTGACCCTTCCTTGTCATATTGCTGTAAGAGTATTCCCACCTCTGTACTTTCAACCTCATAACCACAAATCCCCAGTGTTCACCTGGTCTCTCTCCCATCCCTCCCCCCCAGTATCCTGGGCCTTCTGACCCACCCTTCCCATTCTACCCACCTGTCAGCCCTGCACCACCCAACCCAGGAGGCACCAGGAACTGAACCTGGGACCTCCCATATGGCTCAACCATGTGGTTCAACCGCTCGAGCCACATCTACTTCCCTGGCGTGTACTTTTGATGTCTAGGATTGGCTGGATGGTTTAAAGTGTGGAATAAGAGATGAGGGAGACTGAGGCTCTGGGGGTCTGGAGGCCAAGACATCATTATTGCTGGCCTGGTGAATAGTTCATTTATACCCTTGACCTGGCTCCCCTAAATTCCCCCTCTGTTACCACGCTTGCTTCTCCTTTTCCCCTGAGTTATGATAGTTGACAGCAGCCAGGGGTCGAGGGGAATAAGTGAATTTCCTGCTTGTAAATCACCAACAGGAGTAGCAACCATTCTTTGCAGTTTCACCCTGACCAGCAGCCATTTATCTGTATAATGCATTTATTTATTGCTGCTCGACTGTTTTGCATTGAGATATATGTGCAAATTAAAGTGCCAATGATGTGCTTGCAAACATCAAAGGTAGGAAAAGAAAATGAAATTGAGCATATTAGATTATTTGGTATTGAATTCAGCGTCTGCAGCTCCACATTTTTCTCTATCATCTGCCTTTTTTACAAATCAATTTACATGACTTTTGCTGGAAATATTATTCAGTATCAAAATCTGTGAGCAAAACACTGTGGCAGTGATCATTCCCCTCCCAAAGGCAGTGAGATGGTGGGCAAGGCTTGCTGCTGCTCATGCAGGGTCAGAGCGGCCATGCTGGACAGACCTCCTGCCTCTGTCCTGCACACTCCTCTGGTGCACATGCACACACGTGCACACATGTACACACATACACAATGTACAGACTCACACATCACACACTCATACATTTATGCACACATTCACACATATGCATTCACACCCACCCACCCACACACATTCGTTTATACACAGGCATGCAGTATACACATACACATAGACACTCACATACACACATATACACACTCACACACATGCCCACACAACACACACACATGTACACACATATACACACACATGTGCCTGCAGACACACACATGCACATTCATATATGTGTGTACCCAGGCATACACAGCATAGGCACACACACTCATATAGGCATGCACACTCACACTCATGCACACGCACACACACGTGATGAGCCAGTCATTCCACTGTGAGGTCTGTGGACACGCCTCCTGACGCTATCTTTCTTACTCCACCTGCTCTTTTCCCCCAGTGCAGGAGCACACACAATGCACACACATGTACACACACATCTGCACACACACAAACCCATCTCTTAACTTCATGGGTTGTGATTGTCAGTGGATGTCTAGAAGGGAACAGGCTTGTCCCTGAAAGCCGAGTGGGCTTGGGCGATCCAGGAGGCTCTGGGTTCTTTCTTAGAAAGGAGGAGCCCCCTCCTCTGGGCCCCTGCTCTGAGCACACTTGCCTCTTGGGTGCTTGAGGATGAGGGCTGATGCGTGTGCTACATGACAGATTTTTAGTATTGGGTGCTCTCCCTTTCTGTGGTCTTCTTCTGGTGGCAACATAACAGGCTGCTGGGACAACAGTCTGGGCTGTGGGCTGCCCTCCAGACCCCGTGTGCAGTGTGCCAGCCCCCGGCCCCTCCAGCCTAGCCCCCTCTCCCTTCCCCAGCTGGCCTCCTTGTCCTTCCTTCCTGGCCACCTTCCTGCTTTGTCCTGACCCATTTCTTTACCCCATCCGTTCTCCCCTCCCCTAACCAAACGATTCCTGCTCTCACTCAGGCTTGAGCCAGGCACACATCCTATGAATCTTATCAGGTTTTTAATCTTTTTATTTATTATTGTTTTCATAGGAAGGCCCGCCTGGCGTGGTAGATTGGTACATGGGCTGGGTAAGGGGTATTTTGTCTCCACCTGGCTAGGTGGCCCTGGGCCAGCCCTCTCGGGCCATATCAGCTTTGCCTGGAGTGATAAGAATCAAATGTGAATGGATGCATGGGGCCAGCACATGGGACTCGGCTCCCCAGGCTCCGTTTGCTGTTGTGTGACTCTGGGCTTCCTTGCCTGTGACCCATACCCAGTGCCACTCTGAGCAGGGTGCTGGGTCGGGAGCCTGGCCACGTGGCCCCAGGCTCGGTTCAGCGCCTGCCGCTGCAGGCCCTTGATAGATAACGGGACTTCTTTCTAAAAAGACATTTTCAGAAAGAGCTTGAAAAGGACATTAAATCCCTTGGGAGCTGGGTGACAGGGAAATTATGTTGACTTTATGAATCAGGAGAGGGCCTGGGAAAGTGGGATATGAAGGAAAAAGGGTCCTTTCTTCCACGTGGAGTCTTCCCTTGATACTTTTGTCCTACAGTGGAGCCTGTGAGCGGCAGGAGGGGGCCAGTGGGAGTCTTGGACTCCATGTGGCCCGATGGCTTCTCTGCAGCATCCCCTCCTACCCCCCTCCCACTGCCCACCAGGCCAAGGAAAAAGTTCCTTGGGCAGAGGTTCCCAAACAGGTTTGGGGGTTGGCATCATCTTGGTCTCTGCAAAGAGGGGGAGCTCTCTGTCTGCCCCTCTGTGGTCTGGGCTCTGCCACCTACCTACCCCCCATCCCTTTAGTCCTCCCTGCTCCAGGCACCCCATCCACCCCTCCCCCTCCCCCCAATACTGTCCCCCCTCTCCACCCTGTGCTGTGCTGCCAAGGTCTAAT
>JAQZBX010007436.1:0-50590 GCA_029593785.1 Cabassous unicinctus
GGCTCTATCGATTGAGCCACACCCGCTTCCTGTTGTGAGGTCTTGCTGCATCAGCCCACCAGGCCACGCGGGCCAGCCTGCCCTCACAAGGAGGCCCCGGGAAGCGAACCGGGGCCTCCCATATGGTAAACGGGAGCTCTATCGACTGAGCCACACCCGCTTCCCTCCTATAGTTCTTTGTCCATGTTTTCCTTTAGCTCTTTGAATATATTTAGGACCATTTAAAAAAAGTCTTTCCCTGGACTGTCCCAGGTCTGATCCTCCTCATTTATGGTTTCTAAAATTTTAATCTTCTCCTTTGCTTAGGCCATCACTTTGTTTTGTAATCTTTTGTTGAAATCTAGACCATTTGATATTTTAGTGTGTTATCGCTGGAATTTATAGTGTGAGGCCTCTGTTCCTTAAGCTTATATCCAGCTAGTGGTATGAGAGAGCTTTCCTTGAGTGCAGGAGCTAACAGCAACAACAACAAAAGGATAAAAAGACCTTCCCCAGTCTTTGAATTCTGACCTTTGTGAGTACTCTCCTTCAGGGCTTATCCATACAATGACCTTGGAGCATAGTTCCAGGCCAAAGCACAGGGCCTCCTTGGTCCTTTCTCTGTATGCCTCTTGTATTGCATGTGGCACTAGATATCCCCCCATTTATAAGGATACAAAAGTCCCCTCTTCTTTAGGAAATACTGCCCAACACAGTGCCAATAAGGCACTGTACTGTATGTCCTACAGCCGGTAATCCCTCACCTTAGGCAGCCACTTGTCCTCTCTCCCACAGTGTTCTCAGTGAATTCCTCAGGCTACCACCAGACAGATTGGTCCAGATGCACATGCTTCTTGTTATATGCATGGGGGTTACTCTGCTCCTTGTGGAACTGTACCAGGGATCCACACTGGGAGTGTGGGCTGGTTGTTGCTAAGCCTGGAAGGGGTAGGGGAGGGGTCAGCGAGGGCACAAGGAGATCCTACAGCTTTTAAGTGGCCTTTATCTTGATTTGGGCTTGCCTGGATACTGCAATCCTTTAACTATTTTTTGGAGCTTTGAGAAAGATGTTTCTGCCTGTTCTTGCTGGTTGTTCAAAACTTCTGTTGGGGACAGAGCCCTAAAGCTTCTCACAACACCATCTTGATCCGGGCAGAAGGGTTAGCTTTTTTTTTTAAAGATTTATTTAATTTATTTTTTCCTCTCCCTCTGCCCCCGTTGTTTTTGCGTTCCTGTCTGATCTCTGTGTGTTCTTCTGAGTCTGCTAGTCTTCTCTTTAGGTGGCACCGGGAACCGATCCTGGGACCCTCTGGAGTGGAGAAAGGCTACTCAATCTCTTGTGCCAACTTAGCTCCCTGGTCTGCTGTGTCTCATATTATCTCTCTTCTGTGCCTCTTTTTGTTGCTTCATCTTGCTGTACCAGCTCTCTGTGTGGGCCAGCACTGTCGTGTGGGCCAGCCTTCCACATGGGTCAGCTCTCCACTTAGGCCAGCTCACCATGGGGGGCCAGTTTCCTTTCACCAGGAGGCCCCAGAATTGAACCCTGGACCTTCTATATGGTAGACGGGAGCACAATTGCTTGAGCCACTTCCGTTTCCCCCAGGGTTAGCTTTTAAAATAACTCTTTACTAGGTTCATTCTCAAAACCAGGAGACAATATTAAAGTTTTGGTATATATCCTTCCAGCTTTACGAATTGCTTTTTCACTTAAATATATGTATGTGTATTTTATATATATATATATATGTATATATTTATATGTATATATGTATATATGAATATTTTCCTATAACATTAAATATTTTTTATAACAGCAATTACCAGTCATGGTGAGGAGCCATTTGGAACATTACAATTTCTTGTGAGATATACCAAAATTAATTGTGTTCAATAAGTAAACATGTTTGAGAAATGATTATCCTTTTGAAAAAAAATTATAGATGAGTTCAAGGTACTCACTCTGATAAGTCTTGCTCTCTGCTTTGCTTTCTTGACTGCAGGGGTGAGGCACAGGAAAAAACAGTCTGACAGTCAGCTCACATTCCCAGCCCCTCTTATCCTGTGAGCAACCCTGGCTGAGTATTAATTTTGGTGATTCAAAATAATTTTAATTTGTGTGTGTGCTTATCCATGGATAAGTTTTCTTAATATCATTATTGAGATATAATTTATACACCATAAAGTTCCCTCATTTAAAGAGCACAATTCAATGATTTTTAATATATTTACAGAATTGTATAACCATCACCATAATCTAATTTTAGAATATTTTCATCATTATCCATGGATAAATTTTAAAGAAGTTTTATTGTGGTAAATTTGCATAACCCCCACTACTATTTACATATGGTAATTCTATGTTTAACTTTTTGAAGAACCACCGTTTCCCATAGTGATTGCCTCATGTTACTTTCCCACCAGCAATACAATTCCTCCACATCCTCGCCCACATTTTTTTTAAGTAATAGCATTCTAGTGGGTGCGAAGTAGTATCATTTATGGTTTTGATTTTCATTTCCCTGATGACTAATGATGTTTAGCATCTTTTCATGTTCTTATTGGCCATTTGTATATCTTCTTTGGAGAAACGTCTGTTCAAGTCCTTTGTATATTTTTAAAAATTGGGTTGTCTTTTTGCTGTTGAGTTGTAGGAATTCTTTATATTCTGGAAATTAAACCCTTATTAGATATATGATTTCCAAATATATTTCACATTCTGTATGATGTCTTTTTACTTTCTTGATAATATCCTTGATTCACAAAAGATTTTTTAATTTTGATCAAGTCCAATGTACCTATTTTTTTCTTTATTGCTCATGCTTTTGGTGTTATATCTAAGAAGTTGTTGTCAAATCCGAGATTATGGGATTTACCCCTGTGTTTTCTTCTAGAAGTTTCATGATTTTAGTTTGTATATCTAGCTTGTTCATCCATTTTTAAAAAACCTATTTCAAAATAATTTCACACAGGATAGTGGCAAAGTAATTAAAAACCCATAGAGAACTCTAATATACCCCCTCACAGATACCCAGATCCCCCTCCCTCCCTCCCTTCCTTCTTTCCTTCCATCCATCATCTATCTATCTATCCATTTGTTGATCCATTTTGAGTTAATTTTGTATATGATGTGAGGTAGGGGTCCAACTTGATACTGTTGCATGTGGAAATTCAGTTTCCCAGCACCATTTGCTGAAGAGACTATTCTTTCTCCATTCAATTACCTTGGCACCCTTGTTGAAACTCAGTTGGCCATAGATGTATGGGTTTATTTCTGGACCTGAATAAATTTTTCATAAGGATAAATGTCAAGCATGAATAGTGCATCTATGTCTATCTGCCTCATCCTGGACCATTGTATGTCAGACAGAATGATATGACTTATAGCCTTTATTTTGAGATGTTGAGCGGAGAGATGATATAAGTGAAATTTGCAATAATGTTATTCGTATTAATCAGTAGAACATTTTTATATTCTATATAAATATTTTAAATGATAAAGCAAGGCTTATCAATGCAAATTCTTTATGAAAGCCCATTCTATCATGCTTTATTGATATTTCATTTGTAGTAGAGGTCTAGAACATAAAATTCATAAATAAAAGGTAAATTTTAGTGTTAAAAATAGTTAATCATATTAAAGGGCCAATGAATGTATATATTATAGAATTACAATAAATATATGCTGAATGAATTTGTAAGTCAAAGCAGAGAAGCAAAGCAGTGTTGCAATAGGCCATTGTAGGAACACAGAGTGAATTTTCCTTTCATAGATATACAAGATCTTTTGTTATAATTGTTCTACCAGGATTGTATATTAATTTTCATAATCAGAGTTTATTTTTTTCAATAATTTATGCCTTTTGCTAGGCCTATTAAATGTCTACACATCTATTTAAGCAAGCAAAATTGAGGGCCCTGTTATAGATAAGGGTTTTAACTGTGTTACAGAGCAAAGACAGAATAAAGGAATCAAATATTTGAGATGGACTCCAAATTATCCTATCATTAGCAGAGCCTTTGTTATTTATTTTGAATTAGTGCTTTTTCCCTCTTAATCTTTGTTTTGCTCTGTTTTTTCCAATTGAGTAGAGATTAATTGAGCAGGTTGCATTTTTCTACAGAATTAAGGTATTATTCTCATTTGAGAAAATGTTTTAGCTACTTTTAGTCAAGGAAAAGGTAGACAGATTCCATATTAAAATTGATTACAGGCCAGAAACCATCGCCAATCATTTAATGGGGAAACCAAACACAGGGAAGCAATGAGCTGTATATATTTCAGGGATGGAAATACTTCAGCTTTGCTCTAAATTTCCCTTGATGTTACTAGGATTTCCCTTCTGTGTAATGTTTCAAGAGTGACCAAGGCTCCATTAGGGCTGAGAACAGTATGGATATGAAGTAAGTTCACCCTGTGGTGGTAGTGGTAGAGTGTTGTTAATTTCCTAGGAATAAATGAATTCAATAAATTCAATAAATGAAGCTTCATTGTAGTCATCTGGAATTTTTAGGAAACGCAATCGCTTAAATTTGAGAAGCCAGTATCAAAGTGTTTTGGTTGGCTTTTCAGACTGCCTAATTCAGAGGGATGTCTAAAAATGCCCCCAAAATGTTGTTTATAAGCATTTGTAATTTATCATTTCCATATGGTCTTTTCCCCACAAATATTATAAGTTTTTTTCAAACCTAAGGCAAAGTTGATAGAATTTTATAGTCAACCCCAATATATGCACCACCTAGAATCTAATGTGGTTTCTTTTTCTTGTGCTTTTTCTTGCTTATAATTACAAGATGGCTCTTAAATGATGATATTTATCTCATTAAAGCTGTTCTCTGTGATACCTGATGTTTTGAGGTTAATTCTTTGTAGAACGTTGAAGCTTAGAATTTACCTAAGTGACTTTTCTCTAAGTCTTAACACACTAATAAACATATTTTTAGGATGGGCCCATCTACGAATTCTGGTTGCGCATTTGACAAGGTCTGACTGCTGTGGCTCTCTCTCTTGACATTGGTACCCCAGCTAACCTTTCAGCTTTGAACAGAATGTCCTGTGTTCTGGATCTTCTCTCCCATTTGAATCATTAATAATGATGACCTTTTCACAAATTCAATTGCTGTTACTTATGGAAGAAAATCAGGGTGACAGTTTGAAAAATAAAAGTTTTTAACTAATCCAGAAAACTTTTCATTTCAAACTCAAATCCTCAATGAAATTATTTTTAAGAAAAAAATTCAGTAACCAGGTGTTAATTCTCTGAACGTTCCTGCTTATTCTGGTTGAGGTACAAGAAATGAAATTAGAGGGAAGATGGACACACTCTGCCCTTAAATTTTTAGAATTAATTGAAGAACTATCCATTTTTTTCTCCCTCAGGTTCCCATCAAAGTTGCAGTAACTAGACAGTCACTTACATTAGAGGCGAGGCTGAAATAGATCTCTGGAGATCTCCTGAATTTCACTAGAATAGTCTTGAAATAGCACGTTTCCACTCTTTTCACATTTCTTTAGCAAGGTGTTTCTGTCTACCTGGCAGGCAGCTAACCATGTAGTAAAAGAAGCACAGGCCAGGCTGATTTAGGCATTGTTCTATTGCTCCTGCATCACAATGTGTTGACATCATCTCTGAAGTAAGAGAAGAGCACCTGAAGGACAACCATTGACAGTAAGTGTTGCCAGCATTGCTGTAGAACCAAGGCAGCTCAGGAGAGGTAGTTCTGGTTATGGTGTGACGTTTTTGGAGGCTTTCTTGAAAAGAAAAGTCAATTTCATCAATTAGCAATGGTATAATCTTGGAAGAAATACGTTACTGAGAAATCTGAAAATACATCATTTAATCTCCCTATACTGTAATTCCCAGAAACTAAAAACATATTCAAGTCACTGTAAGCCTCTGGGAAGAAAAGCTTGAAAAAGAAGGTAGCATTCTTAGAGGCCAGAGGCTGCCTCTTCCTTATCTTCATATCTCCAGCACCTAGTGTGTTCTGGACACATGCTATAGTAGACACTCAATTGTTTGTTGAAGGAAGGAATGAATATAAATGTATGGTAGCCTCTCCCTGATAATATCCTCTCTTTTGAGGATATGCAATTAGGTTGTTTTTTTCTTTGCCTTTCGGTGTGGTTAGATTTTCTGTATATTACTGGATAGTCTCTCCCCGGCAGGCCTAGGGGGTTTCCCTTATTACCTTTGCCCCAGGTGCTCCTGTTGCCATGTTCAATGCCAAGTGGCCCCTTTTGGATGGACAAACTTCCTCTAGTCATATGAATTCCGTTGACTAGGAACTCTAGTCATGCATTTCCTCATTTAACATATTTATTGCATGATCACCATTTACCAAGCTCCTGTTCTTCCTACCTCAGGCCCAGAAACATTTTTGCATATTTCTGAGCTCATCTCTTCAGTATTGATGTTGTTAATTTAACTCTGAGGTACCTTGCTGAGACTCTTTGGTATCATCCCACTTTCATTTTTTGAGGCTGCTCGTGTATTAAAAAGTGAAGAAATACCAAAGGAGGATTATAAAAATCATGATATATTTAAAATATTTACCTTTAAAATATTACTGCTTTTTAACATGCTCAGAATAGGAAACCATATGTATATTTGGGGATAATGTCATAAGTCTGAATTCGAGGCTCTTTGTCAAAGTGAGGTCCATGACCAATCAGTCCTCCACTTGACTATCAAAGACCAAGTATTCTCAGTGCCCAGCATGTAGCACAGAGCCTGGCATATAGTTGGAATTTAATAAATGCTTGTTAAATAAACCATTGAATTATTACAGAAAACTACAGGTGAAATGTTGACAATTTAACAAACAAAATGGTCAGAATCGAGCAATTCTTTAATCTTCTGATTCTAGCCCAAGTTATTATGTGTTCCTAGTACTGATGGACTCTGTAACAATGTAACTTTCAATTACAGAGAATTGAAGGTAACACTTTTTATAAGCAGATTAGAATGGAATGCATAATTTAACCTACACCTCTCATCTCTGGAATAATAAAATAGTTTATTTGCTTTGAATTCTGTACTTATATATATATCTGTCCTTATATATATATATATATATATATATATGTGCTTATATATATATGTACTTATATATATATTTACATATAAGTACATATATATGTATATATCTCTCTATATAAGTACATATATATGTACTTATATATGATATATATATACACACACATATATATATACTGTACTTATATATATATATCTACTTACATATATCTCTACTTTCCAAAATTGGGAATGATAATGACTTACATTGTTAGGATTTCATGAAGATCAAGAGTTGGTAATGGGGGAGTTCTGGGAAGATGGTATCGGAGTAGACAGGCAGGGCTCAAGTCTCTCACAAAAACAACAGAGAAAGGGCCAAAAGCTGTCCAAGGGACCTGCTTTGGGGGTCAGCAGACCTAGACAGTGCTGTGCAGCCTCCGGGGGGTTTGAAGAACAGAGAGATGAAGAACCCAAAACAAGAACCACGAGTTACCGAGCCCTCGCAGTGGCTGGGAAGGGACCCATCCCCTAAGCTCAAGACATTAAGCCTGGATAAAACCCCTGTCTCACTGCAGCCAACTGAGAGGGGAACAGACATCTTCCTTCCTGTTAGTTATAAGGGAGGAGGGAAGGGGCATTGGAGGGCAGAGAGTAGTGTCTCTTCAGTGAATTTGGCCAGCAGAGCCCACTTTGAATCTCAGCTCTGGCCAGACTAGAAACACAGTAAAGTGGAGATTGAAAGAAACATCTCCCTAGAATGGTTCACTGACAAGCACCATCTGCTGGCCTGCCAGGAAATTGCAAGGAGAAAAACTGCTTTTATGTTTCTTTTTAGCTTCAATTCCTGGGAGAAAATCTGTACCCCATTAGTAAGTCCCTGGTCCGATTTTGGTAACTTAGGGTGGGCAAATTTAAAGACTCAGAATAAGTTGAACCAAAAATCATAAAAGAGCTGTGAAAAAAAAAACAAAACAAAACACACAGAGAGAAATTGACCATCAGAGTAAATTCACCAACATATTCAGATGCCTAGACATTAGCAAAAATTTACAAGCCATACTAGGCAACAGGATGAGATGGCCCAGCCTGAGGAAAAAATCAAATATCCTGATGAGATATAGGATTTAAGACAACTAATCAATGATAATCATACAAATCTCCTAAATCAATTCAAAGAATTGAAGGAAAATATGACTAAGGAGATAAAGGATATTAAGAAGACACTGGGTGAGCATAAAGAACAATCTGAAAGCCTGAAAAAAAAAATGTAACAGAGCTCATGGGAATGAAAGACATAATAGATGAGATTAAAAATATATTAGAAGCTGTATTAGTCAGCCAAAGGGGTGCTGATGCAAAGTACCAGAAATATGTTGGATTTTATAAAGGGTATTTATTGGGGGTAGAAGCTTACAGCTACCAGGACCTAAAGACTCAAGGTACCATAAGAGGTACTTTCTCACCCAAAGTCATTTGCCACCTGTTGAGCAAGATGGTGGGCGATGTCTGTGAGGGTTCAGCCTTCCTCTTCCTCTTAAAGCTCCATAGTCCCAGCTTCTTCCAACATCAGCTATAGGCTGGCATAAGGCTCATCTCTCTCCTGGGGTTCGTTTCTCTCCAGGCTCAGCTGCTCTGTTCTCTTCACTAGGATCACCTTTCCTCTTGTTTCCAAGAGTAATATCATCATTTACTTCTAAGGTCTCATAAAAAGTCTCTTTAGCATCCATATTCCTCTCAACAGTCTCTTCAAAGCCATCTAGGCCTTCTCCATCAAGCATCTCACAATTCTTCCAAAAAATACCCCTTACCCATTTATAAACCATTCCAGCCTTTTTGTAATTGCAAAAGCACAACTCCACTCTCAGCCAAAGGGGTGCTGATAAAAAGTACCAGAAATCTGTTGGGTTTTATAAAGGGTATTTATTGAGGGTAGACGCTTACAGCTACCAGGTCCTAAAGAGTCCAATTTTCTCACCCAAAGTCATTTGCCACATGTTGAGCAAGATGGCGGGCAATGTCTGTGAGGGTTCAGCCTTCCTCTTCCTCTTAAGGCTCTGTTGTCTCAGCTTCTTCTGATAACAGCTGTAGGCTGGCATAAGGCTTGTCTTTCTTCCAGGGCTCATTTCTCTCCATCTTCAGCTGCTCTGTTTGCTTCCCTAGGCCAGCTATAAACTATCAGGTGAACGGCTTGGCTCTCTCCCCAGTGCTCCAGCATCCAAAACTAAGTTCTCTCCTCTTTGTTCTCCTATGTATTTACTTCCAGGAGCTCCAGCATCAAAACTCAAATTCTCTCCTCTGCGTGTCGTATTCTCTGTGAGTCTCTGCCCACCAATGGGAGCGGGGACTCAATGTCCAACTGACATGGCTGAATCAAAGCTCCAATCATAATTTAATCAAGTAAAAGTGAAACTTCTGAATCTAATTCAATCTAATATGCCCAGAGGAACAGAGCAGTTTACAAACATAATCCAATATCTATTTTTGGAATCATAAATAATGCCAAACTGCCACAGAAGCACATAACAGCAGATTTGAATTGTTCGAAGACAGAATTAGTGATTTTGAAGATAGAACATCCAAACTGGAAAAGACAGGAGAACAGAAAGAGAAAAGAATGGAAAAAATGGAACAGGCTCTCAGGGAATTGAATGACAACACGAAACAAACAAACATACACATTATTGGTGTCCCAGAGAAGAAGAGAATGGAGAAGGGGCAGAAAGATTATTTGAAGAAATAATGACTGAAAAGTTTCCACAACTTATGAAAGACATAAATATCAATATCTAAGAAAGACAACGCACCCCAAACAAAATAAATCTGAATAGAACTACTCCGAGACACCTACTATTCAGAATGACAAATATCAGAGATAAAGAGTGGATTCTGAACGCAGCAAGAGAAAAGCAAAGCATCACATACAAGGTAACCTCAATAACATTAAGTGCCGACCTCTCATCAGAGGAGAGAAGAAAGTGGTATGATGGATTTAAGGTCCTAAAATAGAAAAACTGCCAGCCAAGATTTTTGTATCCAGCAAAACAGTCCTTCAAAAATGAGGGTGAGGTTTGTCACAGACAAACAAAAACTCATAGAGTGTGTTATCAAAAAAACAGAATTATAAGAGATAATAAAGGGAGTGTTGCACTTGAAAGGAAAGAATAAGGGTGGAAGACTTGGAGGACAGTGTAGAAATGAAGATTATTAGGAAGGGTAAATTAAAGGGTAAAAAGAAAGAAAATAGTAAGATATGATAATGAAAAGCCAAAGGATGAAATGGGAGAAATAAGTAAAGCCTTTACAGTAATAATATTGAATGTGAATGGCTTGAACTCCACAATCAAAGACATAGACTGATAGAATGGGTACAAATATATGAACTATCTCTATGCTGCCTACAACAGACTCACCTCGGATGTAAGGACACAACCAGGTTGAAAGCAAAGGTTGAAATAAGATATTCCATGCAAATAGTGACCAAAAATGAGCTGGAGTAGTGATACTAACATTGGACAAAAGAGATTTTAAATGTAAAATGTTATAAGGGATGAAGAGGATCATTTATAGTAATAAAAGGGGCAATTCACCAAGAAGAAATAACTAATAAATATTTATCCACCTAACTTGGGTGCTCCAAGATACATGGGGCACACACTGGCAAAACTGAAGGGAGAAATAGACGGGGTCTACAATAATAGTTGGAGACTTCAATACACTACTCTCAGTATTGGATAGAACATCTGGACAGAGGATAAATAAAGAAACAGAGCTTGAATAATATGATAAATAAACTAGAACTTAACAGACATTTATAGAGCATTACATCCCAAAACAGCAGGATATACATTCTTTTCAAGCACTCATGGATCCTTCTCCACAATAGGCCATATGTTGGGACACAAACAAGACTCAATAAATTTTAAAAGATTGAAATTATACAAAACAATTTTTCTGATCCTAATGGAATGAAGATGGAAAACAATAACGGATGGAAAAAGGGAAAAAATTCATAAATCTATGGAGATAAAGCAACAATTTCAAAGAAGAAATTGCAAGGAATTCAGTAAATATCTTGAGACGAATAAAAATAAGAAAACAACATATCGAAACAAATGGGGCACCATAAAGGCAGTGCTGACAGGGAAATGTATAGCCCCCAATGCTTACATTAAAAAAGAAGAAAGAGATAAAATTGAAGCTCTAACTGCACACCTGGAGGAACTAGAAAAAGAACAGCAAACTAATCCCAAACTAAGCAAAAGGAAAGAAATAGTAAAGTTCAGAGCAGAAATAAATGAAATTGAGAACAACAAAAAACAATAGAGAGAATCAACAAAACCAAAAGTTGGTTCTTTAAGATCAACAAAATTGACAAACCCTTAGCTAGACAGAGAAAAAAAGAAGATGCAAATAAATAAAATCAGAAATGAGAGGGGGTCATTACCACTGATCCTGCAGAAATAAAAGAGATCATAAGAGGATACTATGAAGTGTACGCCAAAAAACTAGACAATAACGAGATGGACAAATTCCATAGCAACACACAAACAGCCTACCCAGACCCCAGAAGAAACAGAAGACCTCAACAGCCAATAACAAGTGAAGAGATTGAAACAGTCATCAAAAACCTTCCAAGGATGAAATGCCCAGGACCAGATGGCTTCACAGGTGAATTCTATCAATCATTTAGATGATCTAATACCAATCTTGCTCAAGCTCTTCCAAAAAACTGAACAGGAAAGAATGCTACCAAACTCATTTTATGAAGCCAACATCACCTTAATGCCAAAACCAGATAAAGATACTATGAAAAAAGAAAATTACAGACCAATATCTCTAATGAATATAGATGCAAAAATCCTCAACAAAATACTTGCAAACTGAATCCAAAAGCTCATTAAAAGAATTATACACCACAATTAAGTGGGCTTTATCCCAGGTAGGCAAGGGTGGCAAGAAAATCAATTAGTATAATATACCAAATTGATAAATTGAAGAAGAAAAATCACATGATCCTCTTGATTGGTGCAGAAAAGGCAATTGACAAAATACAGCATCCTTTCTTTGATAAAAACACTCCAAAATATAGGAATAGAAGGAAGCTTTCTAGAAATGGTAAAGTGCATATATTACAGCTAGCATTGTACTCAATGGCGAAAGACTGAAAGCTTTCCTGCTGAGATCAGGAACAAGACAAGAATGCCCACTGTATCCACTGCCATTCAATATTGTGGTAGATTTTCCTGCTAGAGTAATCAAGCTAAAGAAATAAAGGGCACCTTAATAGGAAAGGAGGAAGTAAAACTTTCACTATTTGCTGAAGATGTGACCCTGTATCTAGAAAATCCTGAAAAATCTACAACAAAGCTATTAGAACTAATAGACAAGTTCAGCAAAGTGGTGGGATATAAGATTAATATGCAAAAATCAATAGCATTTCTATATACTACTGATGTGCAACCTGAGGCAGAAATCAGAACAAAATTTACAATAGCAACTAAAAGAAGTAAATATTTAGGAATAAACTTAACTAAGGAAATAAAGGACCTGTATTCAGAAAACTACAAAACATTGCTAAAAGAAATTGAAGAAGTCTTAAATAAATGAAAGGACATTCCATGTTCATGGATTGGAAGACTAAATATCATTAAGATGTCAATTCTAACCAAACTGATTTACAGATTCAAAGCAAACCCAATAAAATTCCAACAGCCTTTTTTGAAGAAATGGAAAAGCCAATTATCAAATTTATTTGGAAGGGTAAGGGGCCCTGAACAGCCAAAAATGTCCTTAAAAAGAAGAACGAAAAGAAGTTGGAGGACTCTCACTTCCTGACTTTAAAGCATATTACTTAGCTATGGTGGTAAAAACAGCATGGTACTGGCATAAAGACAGACAGATTGACCAAGGGAACTGAATCGAGAACTCAGAATTAGACCCTCACATTTATGACCAAGTGATTTTTGACAGGGCTGTCAAGTCCTCCCAGCTGGGCCAGTACAGTCTATTCAACAAATGGTGTTGGGAGAACTGGATATCCATATCCAAAAGAAAGAAAGAGACCCCTATCTCACACTTTATACAAAAATTAGCTCAAAATGGACAAGGACCTAAATATAAAAGTGACAACCATCAAACTCCTATAAGAAAATGCAGGAAAACATCTTCAAGATCTTGTGGTAGGCAGCAATTTCTATCTTTTTTTTTTTTTTTAACTTCGAAAGCAGCATCACTTTTTTTCAAAAAAAAAAATAGCTTTATTCATATCTGATTGGTTTACATGAATACTTCCCCCCACACACACACTTGCTGTCTGTGTCCACTTGCTGGGTGATCTTCTGTGTCTGTGTCTTGCCTTCTCATTTTTCTCCTCCATGCTTCACTGGGATTTGATCCTAGGGACCTCTGATGTGTGAGAGAGGCACCCTGTCACTTGAGCCACCTCAGTTCCTGGTTTCTGGCGTGTCTCACCTTGACTCTCCCCTTTGGCTCTCTTTTGTTGCGTCAACATCTTGCTGCGTGGTTCGCCACGCGGGTCTGGCTCATCTGCTCAGCTTTTTTTTAACCAAGAGGTCCCGGGGATCAAACCTGGGTCCTCCCAAATGGTAGATGTTTGCCCAATCACTTGAACCTCATCCTCTTCCTGGCAGTAGTTTCTTAAACCTTACACCCAAAGCATGAGCAACAAAAGAAAAAATAGATAAATGGGACCTCCTCAAAATTAAACACTTTGCACCTCAAAGGACTTTGTCAAAAGGTTGAAAAGGTAGTTGACACAATGGGAGAAAATATTTGGAAACAGTAATCTGGTAAAGGTTTAATATCCATGATACATAAAGAGATACTTCAACTCTCAATAAAAAAGAAAAACTACCTGATTAAAAAATGGGCAAAAGATTTGAGTAGACAATTGTCCAAAGAAGAAATACAAATGACAAAAAAACACATGAAAAAATGTTCATCACTAGTGGTTAGGGAAATGCAAATCAAAACTACAATGAAATTATCATTTCACACCTATTATAATGGCCACTATTTAAAAAGTCAGAAAACTACAAGTGTTGGAGAGGATGTGGAGAGATAGGAACGCTTATTCACTGTTAGTGGGAATGTAAAATGGCCCAGCCTCTGTGGAGGACTGTTTGGCAGTTCCTAAGGAAGTTGAATATAGACTTGCCATGTGACCCAGCAATTCCATTACTAGATATGTACTCAGAAGAACTGAGAGCAGTGATATGAATAGATATCTGCACACCAATGTTCTTAGCAGTGTTATTCATGATTGCTAAAAGATAGAAGCAACCCAGATCAACCGATGAATGGATGAACAAATTGTGATGTATATACATGATGGAATATTATGCAGCCGTAAGAAGAAATGAAGTCGTGAAGCATATGACAACATGGATGAACCTGGAGGACATTATGTTGAGTGAAGCAAGCCAGACACAAAAGGACAAATACCCAGGTTTGGTTCTTGGTGCCTCCTAAAGAAAAAATGTGCAGACTGTTGTCTGCTTGTTGTGTCAGCTTATTTTCTTTAGGAGGCACCAGGCACCAAACCCGGGACCTCCCATGTGAGAGGCAGGTGCCCAACTGCTTGAGCCCCTCTACTTCCTGCTTGTTGTGTCTGCTCAGTGTGTCAGCTCATTGCATCTGCTTGTCTTCTTTAGAAGGAACCAGGAACCAAACCCAGGACCTCGCATGTGAGAGGTGGGTGCCCAACTGCTCGAGCCACATCCATTCTCCTATAGTCTTTTTTTTTTTTTTTAAAGATTTATTTATTTACTTTCATCCGTTTTAACATCTCCCTCCCGCCCTGGTTTTGCTCTTTTTGTGTCCATTCGCTGGGCAATTCTCTGTGTCTGTTTCCTGCCCTCTCCTCTCATCCTTCTTCTGTCTTCGCCGGGATTCAATCCTTGGAAACTCCAATTTGGGAAAGAGGCATCCTACCGCCTGCGCCACCTTAGTTCCGGGTTTTTTGGCGCGTCTCATCTTGGCTTTCTCTTGTGTCACTCTCTTGTTACATCATCATCTTGCTGTGTGGCTCGGCGGGGCCTGGTGGCGCACCCGCGCACGGGCCTGATGGCCCACGTGCCTTCTATATTTTTCTTTTTTTTTCTTTTTACCGGGAGGTCCCAGGGATCAAACCCAGGTCCGTCCCTATGGGAGATGGATGCCCAACCATTTGAGCCACATCCGTCCCCCTGCTACATCTCTTAAGGTTGACCAAAGATACCTAGAGTTACAGTCATTTCCCATACAGGATGGACATATAATAAATCAGGCTTCGTTTATCACCAGCATTCTATAAACCAGACCTAGGGAGAAAAATTAGGTCTGGGGACACATGCATGGTTTCTAATATAGCTAATATTTAGCCTACCCTGATTATCACAAAATCAGGACAGCGATTTTCTATATAATATTCGCATTATATAGTCTTTTAATTATGTACCAACTAGTAAGGCAAAGAGGCATTGCAATAACTCATACTTGCTTAATTCTTAAATAATTCTGGTGAAATAAACGCAAATAGATCAAATGGCATTGACTTGCACTGTGCCAAAGGAGAACCATTTATTTTAAACTTAACTTCAAAAATTTCCCGTCCATCTCAAATGTGTTCATATCTATTCTTATTTCTAATTCAGAAGAAAAGATGATCCTTTTCTTCTCAGGATAATTGGGCCACCAGGGTCCTTAAATCCAGCCCCTCCTTCCTCTTCTTCCTCATCTGGGACCTTACTCTTGCATCTTTAATATCCCACCACTGATGTTTCTCCTGTCACAAAACACATAAACAAAAATCTTCCCCTTTCCTTATTATCAGTTCAAGCAAGCATCCTGTGTCTGTCTTTCTTTTCTCACTTTTCTCATGCACAAGTTCCAAAGAACACATATTCAGAGTTTCTATTTTGCATTCTGGTTTTTGCTCTCAACCCACTATTGAAATTTACTCTTGTAGTTCACAAATAATTGCCTAATCAGCAAATCTTTTTCCACCTTCAACCTTCTTGACATTTCTTTTGCATTTGACAGTTGATTATCCTTTCTTCTTTTAATTCTTTTCTCCTTCATTTTTGGGATGCCGCACTACCCTGTTTCTTCTCTTCTACAAACTGCTCTTCCCCTCATTGCATTAACACCCCCAAATAAGGTATTCTCTTGACAAGTCCTTCCTAGACATCCACCCTTATATTTCAAATACCAACTTTATGTGAATGATCCCTAAAGTTATATCCAGCTAACATTTTTTTTTTGTGAACTCTTAACCTGTACCTTCAAATGCCAACAGGACCTGTCTACTTTAGTATGCCTCTGACATCTCAAACACATGTCCAAACTCATCAGCTTCTCCACAAAATCCATTTTTTCTGACACTCTTTTTTTCATTTGTTAATTACTTAACATTTTCTTAGTCAGCCAAGATTGCAGACTTTGAATTATCTTTAACCCCCTTAACTTACTTTCCAAAGCTTGAAATCAGCCATTAAATTCTTTCCATTCATCTGTCCCTACATTCCCATCATCATTGCCTCCAGCATGCTGGTTAAGGCTGTCATAACCCACCTGAACAAACATGACCACTTCTTGTCTGGTGTTTCTTTCTCCAGTTTCTCCCCAGTCCAATTTATTCTACCCAACATTGCCAGAGCATTTTCCCTACAAGAATAGCTGTGAATCATGACTCAATTCTAATCAAGAATCTCCAACAGTTTTATTTTCTCTAGGAAAAATCCAAACTCCTTAACCTCACATTCACAAACTTCACCATTTGGGCCTCAAACATACTTTTTCAGCCTTACAAATATATCACTTTTTGTTTCTATAGCATAGCTAAGTATGGACTCTGGAGCTGTATTGCTAGGTTTGAATCCTGGCTCTTCCTTTTACTATCTTGACTATGGACAAGTCTCTGTGCCTCAGCTTCCTCATATTTAATATAAGAATAATAATCCTTATAGGACTGCTGTGAAAATTAAACATTAAATATGTGCTTAGAACAGTATCTGGGCTATACTAAGCTCTACACAATGTGTTTAAGTGAACAAATATTTACTGATGTCTACTCTGTACCAGGTACTCTTCTAAGTACTTGGGGATAGTATCAGTGAACAAAGCAAATAAAAATTCCTAACTTTGTGGAGTTTACATTCTATAATAAAAATAATTATTACTGGTTGTTATAAATTCTCTGTTTCTGGAATGCTCTTATTTCTGCATCATCATATTCAAAATTCTACCCTTTCTTCAAGACCCATTAGAATGTCATATTTACCCCTTGAAATCTTACCTTGTAGGAAGTTTTCATTTGAACTTCCTCAGTCCTTTATATCTGTATTATGGATTTATCACATTCTACACACTCTATCATATATTATTAAATATTAAATACATCAAATATTATGGCTACTTGTACATGTTGTTATCCTTCTTAATGGAATGGAATGTCAGCTACTGACCCCTATTCATTTCCCCCCCTTTTTAGGAGGTATTGGGGACTGAACCCAGGACCTTGGACGTATGAGGCAGGCACTCAACCACTGAGCCACACCCGCTCCCCCTATTAATTTTCTGTAAATAGTAGCATTATATACCTTGTGTCCAAGCACATAGTAGATGCTTAATACTTTTTGAATGGATGTAGGAACAGAACTCTTTGCATGCTCTTTCATTTGACTTCAATTAACTAAATTTATTTTCTTCAACTGTAAATATAAAAGAAAATTTAAAATACAAAATTTTATTGTCAACTCTGGAAATATCAAATATCAATATCAAATATTTATTGTTTACCACTAGCTTCAATTATCACCAAAATTTGGTAACTCTTTACTAGTAGGCCAATTTTGGTAGTTTGTTTTACTAAGCATATACTGTATGGGGCAGGGGTTCTTAACAAGGGGTTCGAGAGCTTGAATTTAAATTCAAAAAAACATTATTCTTGTGGGGATGTGTTGGCGGCTATGATATATTTATTAAGTAATGCACAGTACAAGGTGGACTTAGTAAGGGGTCCATGGTTTTCACCTGACTGGCAAAGGGGTCCGTGGAACAAAAAAGGTTAAGAATCCCTGCTCTACAGCATATTTAATGGCCCCCTGTTGCCACCATTTGAAAGGTGCCTCTAAGTTTTTATTAAAGGAGCCATTGAGGATAGAATATATTTCATTTGTTGTATCTCCTATGGTCAGCACAAACTTTTCCTTTTTCTCACTTCCTTTCTCTAATGTGAAAAAAATATCCAGGTACTCATCTGTAATTTTTCTGGCTCATTATTTTTTCTCCATTCCAAAGAACTGTAGATTTTTAAATTTTGCTTTTATGGCATTTAAAATGAGAATTTAGTTTTTCATTTATTTATTTTTTTTAAATCAAGTATCTTGTCTCTAAATTTGTTAGGTATTCTTCAGCTTTGACCAAGAAAGACTAGATTAAGTGTTCCCTCCTACTTTCTAATCTGTATTTTCTGGATCACAATGCTATTTCTCAGAACATGATAGTAAAATATAGAGTTATTTTATACAACATTTTAAACATCCTTTATACCACTTAACCTTGTTAATTCATCTTAACTATTTCTTTTTTCCAAGCAGAACTCTATCAGAATGGCATGATAATCTCTTTTTTAATAACAAGGCCAACACAATAAATTTTTAAATAATGACCAAGGTTTTTTTTTATTCATTAAGTTTCAGTATCATTACAGAAAATGTTATGGTACAGAGTTGTTTAACATTATTTTTTTCTTTGTTCTTAATTTCCACATGAATGCTGGTAACACTAATATCTGTACAAGATCAGTCTTTGATTTTATTTTTTGTTCTGTACAATTTTAAATGTATTGGTTAAAAAGGCTGTCAGCACTTAAGGAAGCATTTCCCCTCCCCCCCTCCCAAATGTTCAAATAAAAGGTAACCAGTTACTGCCCAAGACTACTGTGCCGTGAGGCTACTGGGATGAGAAACCTCCCTGGGTGCTCTGCAGGGTGGTTCTCCTTGAAGCGAGGCAGGGCCTCCACCCAGTCACTCTTCTTTTGGCACTGTGCACATAAACACGAGATACATGATAAAGAACAAGCGAAAGCTCTTTGTAAAGCGGTTATGAAGCATACTAAGAAGGGAAATCCAAGTGTTGCCTATGCTAGTATAAATAAGCAGACAGCCTGATTTAAGAGCATAAGTAGTTGTATTTTAAAGATGAGAAAAACACAAGTTCTGCAGGCACCTACTGCTGTCTATTAAAAGCTATCGCTATCAGACCTAGCATTGAACACACAAAGCAATTTGCAAGAAAGGAAAAATTTGCTTTGATATAATCAGAATAAAGCTGTCTGTTAAGATTTATTTTTAGGTGATTTTTCTTTAAAAGGTATTTAAAGTCATTTGAAATATAGTTCAAGATGTTGACTATACAGATCAACTTTTATCCAAATCAGAAAAACTAGCTGTGCCGTTGCATATTACAGGATACAGTCAATGATATGTGGACATGCATCAAAGCTCTCTCTCGCTGGTAACTATCATAGCCGCCCAATGACCATGACATCCACCACCTCGCCCTTGTGGAGCTCCACATACTGCTCTGTCTTTGGAGGTAGCATCAACAATCCATTGGCACTGCGCATACTCATCAGACGGCTGCTCATCTGATTACCTATAAAGAAATACTATCATTACAGCAGCCTGAGCATCACAGAGCATACTTTTGGAGTCTTTTTCAAAATGAAAACTAACATAAATGTAGGTAGGTCTTCTAGAGGAAGAAATGATGAGACTTCCCAGCACCTTTCACAAGTGGCCATGCTACTGTATCTTACCAACTGCTCACTAAAACTTTTAAAATAAACATTAGAAATTACTGCTTAAAAGTGTAATTACCAGAATTTTATTGCATTATGTGAAATGCTACAAAATTTTCTTAATAATGTGTGTCTGTAAAGAGAAGCTTTTAAAAACTATGAAAACAATGATAATAACAGTAGCTATCATTTATTTAGTATTTATTAAATGCCAGACATGGTGCAAGGCACTTTAATTATCTTATTTGATTCTCACAAGATTCAAAAGAGGCCAGGTAACTTGCCTAGAGTCCTACTAACTAGTTGGTGGCTGACTTCAGCGTAGGTCTCTCTGATGGCAAAACTCATGTACTTAGTCAGTATATTAGATTATGTTTGTACTTGATAGGATCTTTGCTTAAAGGGTAATATAATTTTTTTTTGGAGTCACATGACAAGGTAGGCAGGATATGACTAGAGAAGTTGGGAATAAAAGTTTAAAGTCCAGAGGCGGTACCTCCGGAACTATGAATTTACAATATTGATATCTCTGCTCTTAAAATTTACCAATATCTAGGGTCTAGCAGAGGCTATAGAAAATGACATTATATTCAAAATTGGGCTTTAAGTTCATATTTTAGGATAGTGCTGGCATAGCCACAGTCTCCTTTTCCTACAACCAAAGATACGTTCAGAACGCATTGGTTGAACTAGAAGATTAAAATGGTCTTCTGTAATTCTAGACTTGTAATTTCAAATGTTTATCTAGAAAATATGGCTCAACAAAACAACTAAAGCTTTATTTAATTTTTTTTTTTTTGCCCTTGTCATTCTATGCTGTAATGTTATGGAATAACTTAACTCATCTAACCTTTCAAAGGAATATTAACAATAACTACAAAATTAGGTATACCTAAGGAGGGAGATTATATAAAAATTTGTGTTTTAACAGAATGGGTGCACAGTGATGGGATACCTGCAGGTGTAAATGACTAACCTGTACTCTGTGCCCAAGGCAGTGGTTCTTGGTGATGCCAAGTCAGTATACACCGGTGGTATTCTGGGCGAGGATCCAGTTTTACATCACATGATAACTATATAATAGAGGAAAAGAAAACAAACTTAATCACCTGATCATCTTTCAAAACTATAGGATCATGGAGGTTGTGAGAAGAATATAGTGGACATGGAAAACAACCTTGGCATTCTATATTAAATGTCTGTCACATTCTATGTTTCCACCACTGCTACCTAATGTTCTTAATATGGGCGTTCCAAGGGTTGGGTTGTTCTGTGGGAAGAGAAAAGAAGGCTGAGAAGCTGGGGTTCATAATGAAAAAAGGGCCAAAGATAAAGTTAAGGTCTATTTTTGAAGACCATTTTTATGGGTTGAAAGGACAGATACCTCTGTATATGAACTGAGAAACTGAAGCAGGTATTTAATAAAGGAAAATAAAGAAAATAGACCTACAAGCAAACAAACTCAATAACCATCTGTCTGCCTGCCCTTCTGTCCGTCCGTCCGTCTGTCCGTCCGTCCATCCATCCATCCATCCAGTAAATATTTACTGAGGACCTATGTTGTGCTAGGCACTTATTTAGGTATCCATTCATACACCTTTCTTCTACATAAAAGGAACAGACACATTCTTTTTCTCTTGAATATTCCCCTAAT
Organism: Cabassous unicinctus; assembly: GCA_029593785.1. Lineage (NCBI taxonomy): Eukaryota > Metazoa > Chordata > Mammalia > Cingulata > Chlamyphoridae > Cabassous > Cabassous unicinctus. The sequence continues at coordinate 21,458 of JAQZBX010007436.1, forward strand.
GAACCAATATGATATACAATCTCATGAAGGCAAGTAAAAGTGGTTCTTTCTAATGGATATACCATTGTGATCTAGCCACATCACTGGTATTAAAAGAGTTCCTCTGGATGACTCTTTGCTACAGAATGGTAAAGGATAAAATTCTTTTTCTAACATAGCAACTTTAGTTCACACACACGATACCAAAGAATGACCAATCAACCTTGGAGCTATTTTTTATGTATGTTATTAAATTCTGATAAAATGAATAATGTATTGGTAGCAACTACCTAAAATGTATTCCTTGAACAAGTTTATGCAGTATATAGTTATGGATTATAACCTATCAAAGATTAGTTCAATGTTAGTGAAAATAAGACTTGTTCCAGTGCATAAGAATTAACATTTTCCATCAGCAAAATAATCATTTAAGTTATTCTACCTTAAAATGGTCTAGAAACTCTCTTATTTAAAAATACATTGCTTAGATTAAATAATGATATAATTAAAACTCAAATATACTGGAAATTTTGACTCAAGTAAGTCTATTTCCAATCTATTCCAGCTACTATGTTTTTTTTTTTTTAAATAAAGATTTATTATTTATTTATTTATTTACACCCCCCGTTACTGCTTGTGCTTGCTGTGTCCATTTGCTGTGTGTTTTTCTGTGTCTGCTTGTCTCCCTTTGTTGCGTCATCTTGCTGCGTCAGCTCACCACACCGCGTGGGCCATCAGCTTACCGCGCTGCGCGGGCCGGCTTGCCTTTACCAGGAGGTCCCGGGAATCAAAACCCAGAGCCTTCCATATGGTAAACGGGAGCCCAACCAACAGCCATAGCCGCTTCCCCCATGTTTTTAAACATTCCAAATTTCACTCTAACAATCTATGCTTTTCCTCTGGAATCTAGACTAAAACTCAATTCTAGAGTGCTTTTTATTTTTCCATTTTTATTCTTTATTTTATTTTTAAAAATATTTTTTATTTTTAAAAAAGCTTTAGATTACATAAATGTTACTTCAAAAATATAGAGGACTCCCATATACCCCACTCCTCCCCTCCTCACACTTTCCCACATTAACAACATCTTTCATTAGTGTGGTACATTTGTTACAATAGATGAACACATATTGAAGCATTGTACTAGCCAAGGACTATAGTTTACATTATAGTCTATACTCTGTCCTGCACAATTTTATAGGTTTTGACAAAACGTATAATGGCCTGTATCCGTCACTGCAATATCATGGAGGACAACTCCAATGTTTCAAAGATGCCCCTATGTTGCACTTATTCTTTCCTCTCCCTCCCATCTTATACTTTATATTGTATATGTTTATACTCTGTTTTATATCTACTGATGGCATATCTTCCATTATTCCTAAATTGTTTTGCATTTCTCTTAGGACAAAAATCTTTCTCCCTCTCTTTTTATGTATGTGTGTGTATGTGTGCTCTCCAGTACTAAACTACAAAAGCTATTCACATGGCTGTGTTTGTGACTGGTTAAGAAACGTTTTTCCATGAGCATTATCAGACACCTAGTTTTTACTCTCAGTTTTTATTGCTAATTGGTTGTATTGTATTAACAAGTTATTTTGCTTTCCTATACTTGTTTGTTCATCTACAAAATGGGGTTATAATGTCTTCAAGCTTTATGATTCTAAGCATTTTAAAATTATTTTTAAGCTAATAAAAATAAAAATTTATTTTGTTTTAAAAGAAGATATTTTGTAAACGTAAGAAACAAGAATTAATTGTATATGTTGTATATGTGTTACCACAATAAAAAATAAAAGAAACAGAGGCATCAAATTGAAGTAAATGAATATTTTTCATAGCTACTTCACAAACAGCTGTTCCTTCTGCAGCTAGAGTTGAAATTTATAGATTTTTATGGTATTTCACTGAACTGTGAAAGAATACTATACTCACCAGTATATCTACTTGTACTGACATTACAGTTCTGTTATATTACATTGCTTAGCTTAAGGAAGTACATAATTACTATGACCTTCAATACTTAAAACAATGATGCATCAGGTATAAACATAGACATACATTTTTTGTTTGTGTGTGAAAAAGTGTTGCAGATGGTTGATATTTCACTTCTGATGACTTCCTACTTATTCAAAACTGGGCAGTCACTAGACAGTAGGTCTGTTTCCTTTGAATACTGCCTGGAACATAATAGTCATTCAAAAGCTAAAATTGTATTATTTAGTATAGTAATATATAAAATGGTCTACATGTAAATATCTAAGGGAGAGAATTAGGGAGAGAAAAGGAGAACATTCTATCCCTCTTCTTTGTCCTGCCCATCTTGCAAAGAAATGACCTGAAGGAATTCTCAGTGAAATAGGGCAGATAATTAGTTGCAAATATAGTATAATAGTGTTACCACAGATCTATTTATATGGTATAAAAAGGCACAAAGAATGGGAGCAATCAATCCTTCTTAGGGAACTTGAGAAAGGCTTTACAGGGGATGTGATATCTAAGTCTTATGGGATGAGTAAGGAATTTTCCAGGCAGTGAAAGGAGATGGTGGTGGTAAGGGGAGGACCTTTCAGAAGTGGAAGAATCAGACATAGGTAGGGATCTCATGTACATTCTGGATCTCACGTACATTCTGGAAGCAGCAATAGCAGCAAATAGCTGGTATTGTCATAGAGCAGGATGGGAAGCAGATGAAGCTGGCGAGGAAAACTGAGGCCTTGGGATGCAGGGATGTCTATGCATTCTTGTTCTTGAGGTGTTTGGATTTAAACCTACAGTAATGGGAAATACTAAAGGATTTTAATTGGAAGCACTGACATGACTGGAATTAGAAAAGGCATTAAAGAGGAAGCAAGACTGGATGAAGAGAAACCATTAAATATACCAAAGGTTAAAAAACTAGTAAATGTTGGAACCATGATTCAAACCCAGGTTTATTTGGCTTCAAATGAGGATACAAAATAGGGAAGAATCCTGAGAAGAATGATGATTTGGAATATTGCAGTGAGAAATGGAAGAAGCTGACCATAGAATATAAAAGGACAGCCAAAGGGAATTTTGGTCCCTGCTAAGATTGGGGATTTGTAAATTGAAACTGATAATTCAAATAGCTGTATACTCTTGTCTAGTTGTGCTTTAGCACCCTAGGAATAAAAGTGAAGAATAAATATGGGAGGACTGATCCAAGTTTGTAGATTCTCAGAGTGGACTACAATGAAAGGAAAAAAAATGCAAAAAAGTTGAGAGTGCTGGAAGAAAGTTGAAGTGATACATTATGGATTTCAGGCTGGATGAGGTAAGTGGTGGTGCCAGAAGGGGCTTATGAACTGAGGGAAAAAGGTAGAAATTATTGGAGTGAGTGTTTATACTGTTTTTTATCTACTGATAGGTAACTTGCCATTATTTCTAAGTTATATACCAGATTCGGCGATTTTTCAGATGATGATGTTGATTTTTCAGTTCAGGATATTGAAAAGGATATGGGTGTGGGTTACTGATGTAAAAACAAAGGTATTTAGAATTATGAAAGTAAAGTAACTGATAGGAGGGTGAGGTAGAGAGGAAGACTATTAGACAATTGTCAAAGACCTGGATGCGTGTGGGGGAATAGCCTCTGGAAGATTTGATGACAGTAATGAGAAGGTGAAAGATCCAGAGAATTCAGAGGAACGGATTGGGACTAAGAGAGTTTGTGAGAAAACAGATAACCAAAGAGGGTTCTATTTTGGGTGGAGGCCCAGGATGACACTCCTAAGGCCCCAGATGGTGCTGGAAGCCTAGATTTTGTTGAGGTCTGGTCAAAACTTCCAAAGAGTGGTTAAAGGAGCTTCATTACAGTAACTTCTTTGATAAATGCTATAAAAGTTATGAGGTACTGTTTTCATTAGTATCAAGAGAGGTCCTTAAGCATATCCACCCTGTAAATTATATAAAATGTATCATGTAATGTTAAAATCCGTGTACATGCTGGTATGGATCAGTTTCAAATTCATGTTTCCAAAGTTTCTATAATCTAGCTATATTTTTCATTTCCTAATAAGAAGTTTAAATCAATGTATATTTCTTAAGTTATGGAGAGTTCTATCATTTAAAATATCTATTTCCTAGATATCTAGGCCATTAATATTCTCACATATAAGGCATCCAATATGTTTTGAAGATCAAAGACTGATCTTAGCACAATAAATGTAAAAGAAATAAATATATTTCTCTTTACATTTTCAAATACCTTAGTAATTTTCAAACAATATAAACATTTTGTTGAAATGCTTTGTACTTCACTGCTTTAATGATATCAGTCAGATAGCATTCATCAAGTGCTTACAGTATGTATGACAGTAATGCTCAAGAGAAGAGGGAAGGTGGACAAATTAGAATAGCTGATCGAGTTCCAGCATGCTTACACTCTCCCAGGACATGCTGATCTGGTCCCATGGGAGATGGAGGTTATTTCTCCCTTTCCTCTCTCCCAATCACTGCTTGAGATGGCCTGTTAATACTATTGGGAGTTACCTTAGATGTATTTAGAGAGAAAAAGGTCAAGGACAAGGGCAGTAAAGGGGACTTTGACGAATTGCTAAGGAAACACATGAAATTATATATTCCTTTTATGGAAACGCTAGGCCAAAATTACTTTTGATCGATTGCTAGAGTTGTTTTTTGATTGTCTACTGAAAATCAGAAATATTTCTACCATAATTGACCAAGAAAAGAAGGCAAATGTTTATTCTGAACTGATGCTCTTCAAAATGCTTTGATATAAAAGGATGACATTTTCTGTGCTGACCTTTTAAAATATTGCCGTATCATCCCACTCTACTGGATGGCTACACTGGATTCCAGCAGTGTGAGTTACCAAGACCAGTACCCAGAACAGCAAGAACTGGTAGAGGCATTGACTAGGGCACCCATACTGGCTGACTTACTAATGGAGAACAGTAACAAGTATGTTGGTAAGCTGCATCTTGTATGGTCAGAAAATAGAGACAATAAGCTTTACCGTGTTTCAAGAAAGTGAATAGGGTTATACGCTAAAGTTGCAGTTGTGTGTCACTGAAGGTGTGGGGATAATTTGGGGAGCTAAAAAAAAAAAATGGAAAAGAAAAAGAGGAAAGCAGCTAAGCATATTTATGAGCCACATTCTGTCAGCCCTACTAACATTGTTATGTGGGAGAAAGGAGTTTGCCTGATTTTTGGACCAGTTCTCAATTCCAGGAGCTGACAGGAAATGGGCAATGTCATGAACAATGTACTGAACTGAGCATCATCTTGTCATTGTTGTCAGAATGATGACTACCATAATGTCAGTTTTAAAAAAGAGATGGTGGATGTTAAAATGAGAAATAAATAAAAGAATTCATAAGAGTTTTGCAAAATCAAAGAAAATCTAAGACCTCCTTCTCTCACTTACAGCAAAGTGGATTTTTCTTATTTCCTAAATTTAGCAAGCACGAAAACAGTAAATTCAGTATTACTGGTTTGAATGCCTAAATCTAAGCCTATAGCTCTGATCTTCCAATTTGATCAGAATATTTTTTGTTCATTTATATTTTAATTTTTCTTCTTCCATCTAATTTTAAATAAGACCACTATTGTGATTACTGAAAAAAATACTTTATTTTCAGGAATTTCTAGTTGAACTTTTATTAAAACTTTAAGAAAAGAAGAAAATATTTTCACATACTAGTCCACAAAGTCTTAGTATTTAGAAGGTCAACATTAAGAATATCTATAGCCTAGGTTTTAAAAAAATATTTTTATCCTATGGGCTCTCAGAGTAATATTTTATTAATATTTCCTCTTTCTTTTCTGTGTTTTATGTTCTTCTTGTCAATTAATCAGCTTTCTGTCATATTTGAATTTAAAAGCTCTTGAAAAGTAATGGTGGTATTATAGTTCATATTGCCCAGAAAGTTGTTCACTAGTAAAGCAGAGAGTGTAACATAATCAGTCGAATAGTAATAAATCAAATGAAGTTCGTGCTGGTGGAGGAGACTATAATTTCCAAATGAGTTTTATGGTAGGTATAACTCCCCAGCCTTAATACTCCTTTTCCAAATGATGTGGTCACCCTTTCCTCATGAATCACTAGGGTTTCTTTTCTAGCATTTTGATTGTCTTTTCCTGCATTGTTTAAAATTTATCAGTGAGGTCACAGAATAAGTAAGCAGGTTAATTGTTATCCTTTGAGAGTTTACAAGGGGAATTCTACACAGGTATAGTGTGTAGGGTGGTGCCAGCCACGTTCTATTGACCATTTTGCCTCTAAGCATCCACTCAAATTTTTAAGCCTTCTCTCTGGATTCCCATATGGACTTCTGGCTGGATAAAATGATTTGTTTTAAAAGTAGCAGGGGGATAAGAGGATTCTCCGTTTTCTATCATGAAGAGGAAAATATAACTGCATTTTTCCTCAAAACTAATATAAAATTCTAGATGTTTGCTTTGGGCAGTTAGGAAATCATATCCTTAATAGTTATCAGTATTCAATTTTGGTTTCTTATCATTAGAAAACATTACCCTGGCTTTGATGATGGTTGGTCGAGGATCCAAAATGCCTTGCATCTTTCTCAGTGCAGGCACAACAAAGAGATTGCAGGTGACTACAGCTGATACAGGATTCCCTGAAAGTCAACCAAGCAGTTATTTATAGTACATACATTAAAAACTTGCCAAATAATTATGTCTATCTATCCCTTCAGGTATCAGAGAGTGATAGAAGTGACTAACCACTAGTCTTTCTCTTCTGAAGCACCTTGAATCCAAAAGAATGCCAGAATATAGCTACAGTCAATCAAATGTCACAGTGGCTAAACATTTGGGTACAACAGTGAAATGCAGAGAATTCTGATGCCTGAACACTGTTTAATTAAAAAAAATTTTTTTTCTTTCTTTCTTTTTTTTTTTCTGAACATTGTTTAACACCATTACAACAGAAATAAAAATATACTTCTGCTTTCCTGAGAGCTATACATTGAAAGCCGTTACTTATCTTGCTAGGTTTTAAAGCCGTTTAAAGTTTTGTGTATCTACTTGCTATTTTTAAATGTTTTAAAATTACCATAGTAATACATGCTCAGTATCAAAAATTATAAAATACAGATAAGCACAAAGAAATTTATCCATAATCCCTTGTACCAAAAATTTCTTTAAAATTTAAAAATAAAACCAAATGATTTAAGAGGTGAAGGACTTGAAGATGAACACCAAGGTTTTCTAAAGTTATAAAAAGTATTTGAGGAATCTGCATGTATGTCTCCAAGAAGAGATCTGGGTGTGTCATGTACTTCAAAGATAGGAAGAGTGGCCTGTGAAAAAAAGACTGGGCTGGAAATAACAGATTTGGTTACCTGGATGGCATTGTTAATTAACCAAACTGCGTGACATCACTGCAAGTTTCAAGCCTTTCTGTGCCTAATTTTAATTCATCCACAAAATAAAAGATTTGGACTACATGATTCTCAAGATCCCTTCTAGATCTAAAACCCTTATTTTATTAATACTTTTATACAGTTGTAAGGGAGTATGTATGTATATACTGGAATTGGGTAATGGGTTATTTAGGTGTTTAGGTTTCCTTGGCCTGGCTAGTGGTGCTAACTGTATCATCAAAGTAAAAAGCAATGGTCAGTTTGGCCTATTGTTAGCTAAACCAGACCTTTAATTCTTTTCTACCCACAAAAACAGATAAGTTTCTTTTTCTTTTTAGTTGCAGAAAGTGATGAGTGATGCTAATTGTTTCAATGAAAAAAATGAATTGTCCAACAGAACAGCAGACTCTTAGTGGGAATCAATTATTCTTCCTTTTGCCTCAAAATATAAGCAGATGGAAAATTTTCTGGAAAAGCTGAAAAAAAAAAAAAAAGGTCACTGACCCACTGTTCAACAGTGATTGCAGAATTCCTGTAATACTGCTGCTTTATAAAATTATTCTATAAAAAATGAATTGGGAAGCGGATGTGGCTCAGGCAGTTGGGTGCCTGCTTCCCACACGGGAGGTCCTGGGTTCCCTTCCCGGTGCCTCCTAAAAACAAACAAGCAAACAAATGAAAAAACCAACTCAGGGGAGCTGATGTTACTCAGTGGTTGAGTGTGGACTTCTCACATATGAGATCCCGGATTCAATCCCCGGCCCCAGTACCTCAAAAAAAAAAAAAAGAATTGCTCTGTATAAGAAAAAGGTGAGAAGGATAGACACCAAAACATTGCAAATAGTGGTTATTTTTAGGTAGGAGGGGATGCTGAATATCTTTTTTTAAAGCTTATCTGTATTTTATAATCTTTTTGTGCTGAGCATATATTGCTACCGTTTGTTTATTTATTTATTTGTACCAGGGATTGAATCTAGGACCTCTCCTTATTTTTAAAAAGTTAAAAAAAAATAGCAAATATATACACAAATTGCTTTAAAAATTATGAAGATTAGAAATGGCTGTCAAGAAAGCAGAAATAAAAATTTGAATTTGAAAATCCTTGTAAATCGAACTGCTTTGATTTTTCTACAATGTGAACAAGGAGTTGTTGCTGCCCTCTTTTGGTTTATTTGGGCTAAGCAGAGAAAATTTTAAATTAGATTAACAATTTGAAAATAGGTTATTTAATTTTAATTTCTTTGGCAGATGAGCAACACTTCATTAGTAGTGGCAAAATAGGTTTCCACTATAAAATTCTTTGTAATAATATCAACTGAAGGCCTGTAGGACCAAGTCAGATCTCCCGCAGACAAAGTAAACAGTCTCTTCTAGGCAAAACAAAGCTAGGAAGAGGAACACATTTCTTTACATAAAGTTTTCAGAATAACCAAGAAAATATTAAAGGCCTCAGGGAGCTCCATACAATAGATATATTTTAAAGACTACTTTACCTTACATGTCCTATCTCTTACTATTTTCTCTATAATAGAAATCTAATTTCTTTTATGCTTATAGATAGGGCTTTTAAAAATGCTTTAAAGTTCTAAATTCTTCTGCCTTTCCTCCTTTATATCTCTATTTTGAGATTTATTATTAATATAAAAGCAAATAAATATCCCAAAGTCACCAGATTTGTGAATATAAGATATAAGTACAATATTTTCTGAAGGAATCTATGCCAAATAATAGGGAATGGGAAACTGCTACAGACATAGGGTAATTTTAAAAAACCAAAAAAAAAATAGCCAAGTAAATCCTCAAAACATTTATCAATAGTAGTAATGGCTTTCAATCCATGGCCTCAGGAAAGCAGAAATAAAATTGTGAAATTGAAAATCCTTGCAAACTGAACCTCTTTGTTTTCTTCTACAATCTGAACATATGAGTTGCTCCTCACATGGGAAGGGGGTGAGTTGTGAGGGCAGTAGGAATAAGATAGGGTGACGGTGATGTCAGACTGATGCTGAATGGGATTTGGCTGAGAGCATCAGTACTAGTACCACCCCCACCCCCCAACCTACATCCTCCAGCCCAAATCTGGTTAAGAACCAAGGCCAGCTTTGTATTTTTCACTCTAATATTTGCATGGATTACTCAAGGCCCTTTGAAATCTTGAGCATAATATTTCTAGTTGTGGGAGATGATTGGCTGCTAACTTAGACCAATTTCCTGTAAGGAAAAGGCAGTTGCCTCCAAAAGACCTAGTGATAGTTAATGTTTGATTATCATCTTAGAGTTTGGAAGAACTTTGAAAGATACCATCTAATTTGACTTTCACACCAACTCTACGAAGGGGATATTAATGATCTCCATTTCATACATGAAGAAACAGGCTCAGAGAGGTTAAGTGATTTGTCCAAGGTCATTCAATTAACAGGTGGGAACATTGGGACTTGATGTCTTTCAGATTCCAAATCAAGTTCTCTGATAGGGGACTGGTCACTTGGAAAGTCCAAAATGATTTGGTCATTTTTCTAGAAAAAGCAAAATAATTTCAATTATTCTTACCTGGTAGTGCAAAGATTATTTTTCTTACACCATCAATATCCAAAGTTGCAAATGTCGTTGGCAGGCTAAAGAAAAAAAAAAAGGTTATTGAAAGTGATTGCTAAGTAATATGATAAGTAAATTAAGTACTCCAGTTTTCTTATTAGGTGATTATCCATAAAGAATATTTATCATATAAAATCATATAATACACTTTTCTGTTGACTCTCCTTTAAACCTTGCTACCCTGAATTGTTTCAAGAGCATTTAACTTGTTTTTAGCATCTTCTGTTTTCAAATAACCAAACTTTCTAGTTTCCTGTAGCTTTTTCTTCTTCCTGCCAGTGCCATAGAAGTGTACTCCAAATTGTGACATTTTCCCACCCCTCTAGTTAACAATGTCTACACTATTTTTGATGGAGATTTATAACAATCATCCTTATTATCAGAAGGCTGCTTGATAATACATATCTATCAGATAACTGCCTATTGTTCAAGATGAGTATTTTTCAACATTTAAAAATTATTCTCAAGAGCTAATACTATAAAACTCTTACAAGAAAATATAGGGAAATATCTTCAGGTCCGTGAAGTAGGCAATGAAATTTTAGATTTTATACCAAAAGCACTAGGAACAAAAGAAAAATATATAAAATGGACTTTATCAAACTTAAAACCTTTTGTGCCTCAAAGTGCATTATAAAGAAAGTGAAAAGACAACCTATAGAGTGGGAGAAAACATTTGGAAACCATATATCTGATAAGGGTTTAATATACAGTATATAGAAAGAATTCCTAAAACTAAACAACAAAAAACAAACAACCCAATTTAAAAATCGGCAAAGGACTTGAATAGATATTTCTCCGAAGAAGATACATAAATGGCCAATAAGCACATTAAAAGATGCTAAACATCATTAGCCATTAGAGAAACGTAAATTAAAACTACAATGAGATATCACTTCACACCCACTAGGATTGGCCATCATTGAAAAAGAACCTTGAAAATAACAGGTGTTGCCGTGATGTGGAGAAATAGGAAGCTTCACACATGTTGGTGGGAATGTAAAATGGTGTAGCCACTGAAAAAAACAGTTTTGCAGTTCCTCAAAAAGTTAAATATGGAGTTACCATATGACTCAACAATTGCAGCCATAGAACTGAAAGCAGGGACTTGGACAAGTATTTGTACACAAATGTTCATCACAGCATTATTCAAAACAGCCAAAAGGTGAAAGCAACCCAAGTGTCCATCGACAGATGAATGGATAAACAAAATGTGGTATAGCCATACAATGGAATATTATTTAGCTGTAAACAGAAGAGAAGTGCTACAACATGGATGGACCTTGAAGACATCATGCTGAGTAAAATAAGCCAGACACAAAAGGACAAACATTGTATGGCTTCTCTTACATGAAATACCCAGAATAAGCAAATTCATAGAGATAGAAAACAGAATAGTGGTTACCAGGAATGGAGGAAGGAGGATTGAGGAGTTATTGCTAAATGTGTAATGAATTTTGGCTTGGGATGATGAAAATAGGCTGGAAATAGATAGTGGTAAAAGTTACACAGTATTGTCAATGTACTTAATGTCAAAGAATTGTCTACTTAAAATGGTTAAAATGATTTTTATGTTATGTATATTTTACCAAATTAAAAATAAATACATTCTTTAAAAAGACTATTCTCAGCAATAAACATAAAAATCTCCTTCCCTCCTATGAAGGGAGTTTTTTGAAATGTCAAAATAAATGATACACCATGACTAGAACAAAATTAAAGCAACAGTAATTAAAAAATATTCTCAAATTGTACTTCCTCAAAATTCTCACATGCCCCCTTATTGGGAGTGTGGGGAAGGTTGAGTGGCAGAGAGGGAGCAGGCAGTTGAGAACAGATGATTTTTTTTCCCTGTTGACTACCCTTTATATAGAACATCCAGTAAAAATTTCATTATTTTAATGAAACTTGAGCCATGCAGAATCTTTAGGGAATCTCCCTTATAGCTGAAAAATTATATTTTTAAGCACCCAAATTGCTTTTATTGTTACTATTTTTGCAGGTTGAGTTTTAAAAAATGGATTATTTAGTCATTACTTTTTACAATAATATGATGAATAACATTTTTTGATTATTCACAGCCATCATTATGAATGTATTCTACTCTGCTGTAATACAGTAATATTAGGTCACTAGGGTATTAAGGATTTTTACCTATAAACCATAACCTTACACTGCTGTGTTTCTACAGTTCTTGTTTCTGCTTTTTTTCCTTAAAAAAATTTTTTTTCTGTTGTTCCCTTTAATGCTAGACTGCCATAATTTCCCCCTTTAAAGCTGGCTTTAGATTTGGGAACTGGATAGGAGTAGTAATAGTATTATTGTTTTATTGAAAATTATAAAAGTAATAATAGAAACTACTATTTTAAAAGTAACAATTATGCATTACATCCATTATTTCATTTAAATCTCCCTACAAGCCCATTAGGTGACAATTATTATCCTATTTTTATAGATGAAAAAACTGATATTAAGCTATTTGGTCAAAATCACTCAGCCTTCTATGTGGGGGAAACAAAGATTTGAACCAAGGTTTTTCTAAATTTATGGTTTATATTTGGTTAAGGCTCTCATAATGTGTGCTGTAAGTATTAATATATGGACTTTGTGACATCTATTTTGGCTAATCTGAGGCCTTTTTTGCTTACATCCTGATTCTTTGCTGTGTTTTAGAAACATGAGATTATCATGTAGATTTACTGATAGGTTATCTAGAAATGATTGTTACTGTGTGATGAAAATAATTTCAAAGACACACTGTTTTTATAACAGCTATATTCATTACAGATGACCCATAGAAAAATAGTGATTGGTAGATCCGGTTGATATTACTCCAAATGCTTTTTCTAGAATATCTGTGTCTAAAATGAAAGAAGTTAATTGCATTTTGAATACACTGTATGTGGGAAGAGCAAAGCTAAATTGTACATGAGTTTTTTTTTTAAAAGATTTATTTATTTATTTATCCCCCCCTGCTGCTTGTGCTCGCTGTGTCCATTTGCTGTGTGTTTTTCTGTGTCTGCTTGTCTCCCTTTGTTGGGTCGTCAGCTCACCGCGCCACGCGGGCTGGCTTGCCTTCACCAGGAGGCCCTGGGAATCGAACCCGGGGCCTCTCATATGGTAAACGGGAGCCCTATCGATTGAGCCACATCCGCTTCCCAATACATGAGCTTTTTAATATTTCTTTTTGTTCTACTATTAAGTAGCAATTACCTTTAAATTCTTCTTACATTTAGAAAAGTATAAAATTCTGGCCAATTAAATGAAACCCATTTAAACTTCAAAAACATTTTATTATAGCAAATGAATACAGAGATAACAGGAGTATTACAAAGCCAATTTAAATCATAAGGCTGGGCATTCTTAGCATCTTCCAGGCAGGTAATGTGATTTCTCTAAAGGTATTCATTTAAACAAGATTGCAATACAACAAAACATTTTATTATCATGCATTGCCGTCATGAGTGTTCTACTGCTAGACTATGAAGCTTTTATTTAATCTCTGGAAAGTCATTTCCTTGGAACTCAACACTTATTGTTCATGCTCCTCTTCAGAGCAGAATGTAACAGCATTTATGCAGTGACTGAAGTCACAGAGTGTTATGACTTTAAGGAAGAATAAACATTAGGAGCTGATGAACTCCTGAACTTGAAGCAAGTTGTAAATAAGACTGACAAAAGAGTATTGAAATTATATATCATAAATGCTGGGATTACTTTAAATCATAGATATTACCCAAATAATTCTTCTCTAGTGGTAAGGGCAAAAAAATGTCAGTTTTCTTCCCATTGCAAAGGGAACAATGAATACAATTTTCAAGGTTAGTGAGAAGCTCATTGACATGCTTTTGGAATGTCTTCTGTATTATAATCCAATTAGCATTGCCCATAGGGAGAAAATAGAAAGCTTCTGCACCTATAGTATAATAATATTTGCTTAAGAAAAAAATATTATTCTTAACATGAGTAATCAAAATCCAACAGTTTCAGTAATAAAAAGACTTTGGCAGCAGCAGCCATATTGGGGCGAAATGAACTGCCAACTACAGAAACATATTTATTTCTCCCCACTCCCTGGTTATTTTTCACTTGCTGTGTCTGTTCATTTTCCTTGTTTCTTTAGGAGGTACTGGGAACTGAACCCGGGATCTCTGATATGGGAGGGAGGTGCCTATTTGCTTGAGCCACCTCCGCTCCCTTCAACTACAGTAACATAATGCCAAGAATTCTATCAAATGTGGAGAATGCTTTAGGGATAATCTAAACTTTATACTTAAATGGTCAAATCATGGAGGTAAATCCTGGATCTCTGTCCTTGAACTGACAGTAGTTATCCAATAAACCAGGGATATTAGGAGGGCTGTCTGGAATTTGTTAATGGTTCCCATAGTTCTCATAACAACTGTGAAGCTTCCGCTCTACTCTCTTGGTAGCACCCAACAGAGTAAAATTTTGAACTAAAGCATCATTACTATTGTCCCTGAGAGCTTGGAGGTGTGCTGGAATGCTCATCATAAACTGAGGCCTTTGAACAGGGTATCAAAGCTTCATAAAATAGCAGGGGTCAGCACAGGGAGACTATTGCTTAAAGACATGGCTACACCTGTTTCACCAACTCCAATGTTTGGCATTCTTTCAGGATTTACAACTGATTACAAAACCTCCATCAGCCCTTCCTCAGGGGGTTATTAGTTTTTAGGAGATATGCAAGATCTTGGTATGTGGTTATTTTTCTTTCCTCTTGGGAGGTAGTAAGAAGCAGTGTGAAACACCAGTTATGAAGTATTCTTATAAAGGAAAACAAAATTGAATCTGAATCTAATCAAGCCTGTAGATCTTATTTCAGTTTATAGGACATACTGGAGATAGAGGAACAAGTTAAACACTACCATTAGGAAGCAATCAGCCAAATCCACTCTTCAGGACAAGTAACCCAGTTTCTTCACTAAGTCAATGGCTTAAAAAAAAAAGGGAGTAAATGTTCTTATTTTATAAAGACTTAACCAAATACAATGAATGAGTGGACCTTACTTGAATTACGAATGACATTCTTTTTCTTGACATTTGGGGAAATTTGAATTTGATCAGGATATTAAATGATATAAAGATATGATTTATCTTGTTAAATGAAATACCATTGTGATTATTTAAGAGAATGCCGTTATTACTATTACGGTTATTTCAGATGTATACCAAAATGACAAGATGTCTAGAATTTGATTCCAGCCTGGGGGTAGGAGGATTGATAAAACAAGTATGGAAAAATGTTTATATTTACTGAAGCTGGGTGATAGGTACATGGGGAGTCATTATACTTCCTACTTCTGTGTACGTTTGAGAATTTTCATACAAAAATGTTAATTTAAGAGAGAGAGGAGAAAGAGAAAAAGAGGAAGAAGGAAGTAGACATGGGAATTAAGAGGGAGGAGGGGTTTGGAAATAGCTTTGTTTATACCAGACCCTGTGATTCATGAGGAAGATGAATTCCAATCATTTCAGGTAGGAGCTGTATTTGTCAAAAGAATTCTAATACTACAATTTTTCTTTTTATTAGAATATATAATACATAATTGAAAATATAAAAAGAAAGCATTTAAAACTTTGTTAGTCAAAGCAAACTAAACCAACCCCAAATAAGAGATAAGATTATTTTCATACCCTGGTTTCATAAAAACCCTGCCAAAATGGATCTGAGCATGGAGATCAATGTCGAGCACCTGCTTGAGATAGTCCTGTAAATATGAAAAACCATCACTTTACTTTTAAACATTTTAATATCAGACTTTTAAAATGAAATGAAATAAATATTAGAATTTCATTTTTAAATGAAAATACAATGAATGTATAAGATTGAAATGAAAAGAAACACCTTTCTTATTTCAATGAAGCTGGTTGGCTTAAGACAAATATTCTTTCCTTCATTCAGCCATTCATTCATTCATTCCAATAATATTTATTTAGCACCTGCTATATGCTGAATACCATTCTGAGTGCTGGGAAACATAGCCTTGAACAAAAGAGATGATGTCTCTGATCTCACAGAAAGTACATTCTAGTAGGGGGAGTTAGATAATAAAACAAGTAACTACATTAATATATATTAGTATTACCTGATGGGTTTTGTTTCTGTTTTGAGACAGAATTTTAGGTCTGGGAAAGGAGGTTAACAAATGTGTGTTAAGAAGTTGTGTTTGAGCAGAGAAGTTACATGTATACTGTTCTGCTTAATGGACATAAGACTATATATATTCCTTGAAGAGAGACTGGGACATTTGCTCACAAGCTACCAAATCTAAAGAAGTTAACTAAAATGAAAAATGTTTTTATTCAGGGTGAGAGCCCTAAAACAGATAGTCAAGGGAGTTTAATTGTTCCAATTTTATATTCTGCTGACAAAAACATGACCAATCTATGGTTATGACAAACACAGAGTGATTCGACAAACCCTAATCTTTGGAAATAAAAGTAACACTGCCTTGAAGTTGGTTTTGCAGACATTAAAAAAAAATGCAGTCCTTAAAATTTCTCCAAAGTAATAGAAACTCTAGGTCTATTACTAAATTCTTTATTCACTAATCTAAGAGTAAGTCTAGTAACCTACCAAAATTTTGAAAACTTCATAAGCTGTGAGGCACTTTATTGTTTGAATGGATTCTCTTCTATCTCCATATCCTTAGCTAACATCATCTCTCACCTGGATTCCTGATATAGGTCTACCTGCCAGTAGTCCTGCCCTCCTCTAATTCATTCTTCCCACAGTGTAAGAGAGATCTTCTGAAAACAAATCTGATCAAGTTACTATATAATACTTCAAAAACTTTCTAGTTTCCAGGAAAAAGTCTCTTTTTAATATTGTATCTAAGATCCTTATATTTTCTAGTTTCCTTTTACAAATCATTATTCCCACCAATCAACCCTCTTCTCACACAACCCCACTTCTTTCTCTCAGTCTCTCCCTCTTTCTACATTCCAGCAAAATTATCTTGCCTCCAAGTTTATGAAAATGTTCTTGTTTTTGCTTTGAATGCACTTTCTTTTTACCTTCCTCTCTCTACTCTCACCCTTATCTCAGTCTTAGCCATCTTCTCAGTCTCCCCTGAACTACCAAGGGTGGATGATAGATTTTGTTTGCTTGTTTATATTTCAAGTCTTTATTATTAAATGCAACAAACTTGGAATTGCTATATTTTCCTGATGAAATAACTCTTTATATCTAGTAATTCTTCTTACCTTAATTTTCTCTGATATCAATATAGCTACACCAGCTATATTTCAGTATAATGTTTTTCTAATTTTTTACTTTCAACTCTGTGTTCTTATATTTAAGGTGTGCCTCTTATAAGCAGCACATAATTTTAAAATCCAGAATAATTTTAATTGGGGGATTTAGTCTATTTACGTTTAATATGATTCCTGATATATTTGGGTTTAAACTATTGCCATACTATTTGTTTTCTATTTGTCACATTTTATTTGTTTCCTTTTTCCCTCCTTTCATTATTTCTTTTGGATTAATAAAATATATTTTGTTATTTTATTTTCTTCCTCCTCTATTAGCTTGCTAGTTACACATTTTTATATTATTCTAATGGTTATTCTAGGGATTACAACATTCATCCTTGACATATTACAGTCTACCATAATTTGGCATTATCACTTCCCAGTTAATGCAAGAACCTTAGAACATTCTAACTCCATTTATTTCCCTCCCACTTTTTCTGCTATACAATGCTATATACATTATATATATGTGTGTGCATTTTACATGTATTTTTAATAAATACTACATTTATTACACTATTTTGTACACATACAATGTAGAACATATATATTCTACATATATTTTAAACCTCACAAACAATTATTTTATACAATCAAAACTTACTTATATTTACCCACATATTAACTCATTCTTTTCTACTTTATTTCCTCCTGTATTTCTATGCTTCTGTAATGCTTCTACTTGAAAATCTCCCTTTACTGTAGTCTGCTCAGTTTTTGTTTAGTTGAAAATGTGTTTATTTCACTTTCATTTTTGCTGGATATACAGTTCTACATTGGCACTTATTTTCTCTCAGCATTTTACAAATGCCATTCCATTGTTTTATCAGTTTTGGGAAATTCTTTGCCAATACCTCTTAAATATTGCTTCTACTAACTCCCTTGCTTCTCTACTTCTGGGACTCCAATTACACACACATTAGACCTTTCACCATATACTGCATGTCTCTTGGGCTCTTTTCCATATTTTCTATCCCTTCACTAAAATTTCCACATGATTCCTTTGAATAGATTCCAATTTGCTAGTAAAATTTTCCATTTTGTAATTTATTTTTCTTAAACATATTAAAAACAGGTAAAGCTCATGTCTTACAACACAAATATCAGGATCATTTTCAGAGCTGTTTTATCATGTCGATTTTTTTCTTCTTAATTTTCAGTCATTTTGTCCCATCTCTGGCATACCTAGTTATTTTAGAAATTGAAGCACAAACTTTATTATGAAAAACTGAAGAGTCTCTGGATGATGATATATTTAGAAAAGACTTAATTTCTTCCGGCAGTTAGTTAAGGTGAATGCAGATTGCCTTGATCTAATCAGGGATTGAGATAACTTGAGGCTAGATTTTAGTCTTTGTAAAGGCTGGTCTATTTCCAGTTTGTCCTTATTCCTAGAGTACAGCCCTTCAGGGATTTACACTGAAAGCCTGAGATATTTGCCAGGGCTCTTCCTCCATGGCAGGCCCTGAACCCCTAAGACTGCTGAAAATTCTGCTTATTTTCTTAGCCTCATAGCTACTCTTATGCTTGGCTTCTTGGCCTCTTGTACCATTACACACTCCACCCACCAACCGAAATACCCTTCCCACTTCCAGATTAGGAATCAGTAAAAGCCTTGAGGAAAAATATGGTAGAGAATTTCAGTTTTGTTTCTCTGTGGTTCACTATTTCTCAGGGATATTGGCACTTTGAACCATGACTGTCTTGGTTGTTCTCTTCAAACACCTGCTTTTTCTTTTAAAACATTTAAAAATTTATATAGCTTTTCTTATTGTTCTTGGTGGGAAGCAGAAATCACCAGACTTTTCTTATGTTCTCCTATAGCATTATGTGCTCCCAACACCACACATGTAGGTTATACTGAAATTGCCTGATAATTGCTATGTATCCCTTAATTGACTATAAACTTTGTGAGAACAGGAATGCCGTCTTTTTCTTATTTTTAATTAACATTGAATCCCAAGTCAACAGCACATGCCTTTCTTTCATTTGTTAGTTCAACAATATTTTTGAGTGCCTACTATGTATTAGGAATTCTATATGCGCTGGGAATTCAAGGGTGAATAAGATAGACATGGTCCCTGACACAAGGATGCCCTGTTATATTCTATTTGAGGGACAGTCTAAAATAAATAAACAAACAAGTAAAATCATTACAAATTGTGGTACCTGTTACGAAAGAGAATGGTGGGAGAATAAGGAAAAGCCATTTAAAAACAGGTGGTGATATATTAGCTAAGCCTTGAAGGATAAGGATTCAGTCATATGAAGTGTGGAGGAAGAGAATTACAGTTAGAGAGAAGTATATACAAATGCTTCTGAAGCAGTGAAGAGTGTGTATAAAATTGAAAAGGCAATGGAAGGTAGTGAATGAGAGGGAGAAGGGCCAAGATGAGGTTGGAGAGAGAGGCAGAGGCCGCATTTGCCAGGCCTTGAAGGTTATAATAAAGAGTTTGGAAAGTAGATACTTATGACATATTTGCTAAATGAATGAAAGTACTTAAATTTTCTTGTTAAAAATGCCCTTTTAATTCTTTATAAATATGAAGGACAGCTTCCTAGCTAATGGGATATCCTTGTGACAGAGGAATGCTTCTACCAGACATAGCTACAAAGGCTGAGAATCATCATTGTTCTTAAATTTTTGTCTACCTAGAGAAGCAGCAAGGATCTCTGATATTCTGAAGTCCAAGTCAAGATAGGAAGAAAAAAAATGAATGAAGGAGCAAGGTCTTTTCTTCACTTTAGGAAAGGACAAATACCAGTGTCAGAAAAACTGTGAAAGACATGGAAATGGGCAAAAAAGATTACTGATTGTCCAGTGCAGTAAAACCTACTGGGTTATTTGTGCCTTTCATTGAGTTTGTGCTATTCTACAACAATATAAGTTGTAGAAAACTGATGGTAATGCAAATGACTTTTATCTGCAGAGGTGCAAATGAATCCTGTTCTATGAGATGCAATTGATTCCAGTGTGGATAGAGAACAGTTTTGCATGTATTAGCAAATTTATTTCAGCATTCCTGATTTCCCATATGTGTGTGTTTTTTGAATTCTCCTTTGAACTGGTTGTAGTATCTTAACGGTTCCCTCATTAATTAATGAGTTAAATAAAATCTCTGACGTGTTCATTTTTATAATTATGAGATTCATGACTTTATCTTAAAACTATTATACTTTAGGGGAAGTTTTGGGTCATGTATGTTACTAGAAGGAAAGTTAGAAGACAAAACATGGGATTGTATAACACAGTGATGTGTTATGACGTGGATGATGGGTTGTGGTTAATAGTACAAATACAAGAATGCTCTTTCATGAATTATGACAAGTGTACAACACTATTACAAGGTGTTAATAATAGAGGGGTATATGGGGAAAATGTAAACTATGGACTATAGTTAATAGTAATATTTTAATATTCCTTTATCAGTTGTAACAAAGGTACCACATTAATGTAAAGTGTCAACAATAGAGAGGTATATGGGAATGTATTTTATATAGGACTTCTCTGTAAACTGATAACTTCTCTGATTAAAAAAATTACAATCATTAAAAAGCACATTATGTTAAGTGGAAGAAACCAGACACAAAGTACTACATACTATTTAATTCCATTTTTATAAAATATAAATATAAATTCTATAGAGATGGAATTACATTAGTGGCTATGTATGGTTGGGGAAGGATAGAGGAATTGAGAGGTGACTGCTAAGGGATAGGGGGTTTTTCTTTTTGGAGTAATGAAATGTTCTAAAACTGATTGTGGTAATGAATGTAGAACTCTGTGATTATACTAAAAGTCACTGATTGTGCACTTTGGATGGATTGTGTGGTATGTGACTATATCTCAATAAAACTGCCTTTAAAAAAAAACCTATTATATTTAACAGTTCTGGAGGCTCCATTGAGATGCCCTGTTGATTTATCTGACAGAGCCAGTTAAATTTCATTGCCAGAGAAGTCCATCTTATGAGTGGCTTAATCATGGGCATATCTTTCTTTGGTTCTTAGAGTGAATCTCAAGTAGCAATAAAATTTTAACTTTGTTGACTTTCTGCTTCTCTATTTTTCCCCCTCTCTATTGATTTTGGTTCTGTTTTTGTTTCTGTGCATAGCCATTAAGCTATTCTTTTTTGGTGGTAGCAATAATTAAGTGTTTAGTTTTATGGTCCAACCATTTGGTGATATCTATAAATGGATGATAGAAATCTATTCTCCTTTGGATAAGAGAAGAGAGAGAATTTTTGCCCTTAAAATCCAGTTCTCAAAATTATTGGTCTCAGGAGCCCTTTACATGATCTTAAATGAAAATTTATTGAGGATCCCTAGCAGCTTTTGTTTGTGTGAGTTATAGCTGTTAACATTTACTGTAATAGAAATTAAAATTAAGAAATTAAAAATATATTTATTTATTGGCTTATCTGAAAATAGAAATGATGAAACTTTCATGTTAACATAACATAAATAACTTTTTTCATGCATTGTTTTATAATTTTGAAAATCTCTTTAATGTTTGGCTTAATAGACATCTGGATTCTCAGATCTGCTTCTGCATTCAATCTGTTGAGATATCACACATATAGCTGTTGGAAAAACTCCATGACACTCTCATGTGAGAAGAATAAAAAGGCAAATAAAATCTTAATATTAATATTATTATGAAAATAGTTTTGACCTTGCAGGTCCACTTAAAGGGTCTTAGACCCCTGTAGGTCACTAGGCCACTCTTTTATCCTATAGTAAAATAAAATGTCCGTTTGTTCCAGAATATAAAACAGCATAAGAAAGGATAAAATTTTTGAAAGTGATTTTTTTCTTGATTTATAAACCTGTGTCTGAAATGAAGCTTGAAATATATTAAAATTGTAATAAGTCCCTTCAGTTTTGATGAGCTTATTTCCATGGGTTACTAATTAATATCTTCACTACAATATGAAAGGGGATCTTCTTTACTTTTTGTGTAATTTGCCTTTTTTTGTGCTTTATGTTGACTTTATTTTGTCTTTGATTATTTAAGGAAATGGAAAAAGCAAAGAACAAAGCTTTCTCATTTATGACTGAGTCAAGGGTATTTGCAATATTGTTACATTTTATGTTAATTTTCAAACGTTTTATTTTCACCTTGAAATATTAAGTAACCAAGTACTGTTTTTCAGGTACCCATGATCCTTCCTTAACTGCCCAATTCTTTTTTGACAACTCTTTTGATTTTGCCTTCTAAAGATCAGACACTAAATTTAGAAAAAAAAATTTTTTTTCTGAATATCTTTTTTATCAAAAACTATCTTTGAAGGAGTGGATGTGGATCAAGTGGTTGAGCATCTGCTTCCCACATGGGAGGTCCCAGGTTTGGGGCCCGGGGCCTCCTAAACAAACAAATAAACAAACAAGCAAAACAAATGAAAAAATCAACTCAGGGGAGCCAATGTAGCTCAGTGGTTGAATGCTGGCTTCTCACATATGAGATCCCAGCTTCAATATCCGGCTCCCAGTACCTAAAAACAAAACAAAACAAAACAAACAAAACAAAAAAACCTGTCTTTGAAATTTCCTATAGGGCTCTTAGAAAATCACAAAGATTTATTCTTTTATCTTATAAAAAGAGATGCTAGAAATAACTAGGTATGATGTGTTGCTATTTTAAGAGTTTCATAGGAGGGGTTTTCATATCAGAAGAGATGCCCAGTCTGCCTTGGGTTAGATTTGTAGAAGTAAAATGTCATTATTATAAATATTTCCTAAATTATAAACTTTATGGGACGTCACTGGAGATTTGACTATGCTCTTGCTATCCATAGATGTTTTTACCTTCAACACTGATCAAAATTTTTATGAAATGTTTATATACTGTAACCTAATAGAGAATTTTATTTATCTTCTATTCTGATATTATAACAGTTACAATAATAAATTAAGCACAGCCATTAAATATCTGTCATCTACAGAAAGTTTTTGTTTTACTCTGATGCTTGTCTGAAGGCTTTGCTATAAGTTACAGTCAAGTGTTTATGTGTGCAACAAAGAAAGATTCAGAGCACTGTGGAAAAGGACCAGAGCCAGTGCATTAAACTATTGACACTTTGAACAACAGCCTCTTGGGTGCAGGATTGTAAAGTGAGGTAGCTTAGACAGCTATCATATCATTTCAGTGGATTGAGTCAGGATTTCCAGTACTCTTTTTAGCCTGGAAGTTGATGGCTTCACGAAAGCAGATTGTTAACCCAAGATCTAGCAGAAAAAGAATTATATCAGACTGAGTGAACTTACAGAGAAAATTTTATTGTGGTTATTTGTTTGGAATATTGTTGATGAGTTTTAATGTTCTATTGCTCTGTGTGCTCTAGATTTGCAAAACAAACTCATATGCGCTTATATGGTTAATTAGCACTCTTGTAGCTAAATAATCAGATTAAACCTAATGAGACCAGCAGTCCCTGGGGAGACACTGTCAGGAAGAATTGAGAGACTTTGAAATGGGGGAAAAAAGATTACTGGGTGTCCAATCTAGTGAATCCTTCTTTGTTATCTGTACTTTTCATTGTCTTTGAGCTATTTTACAATTCTCTAGGTTGCAGAAAACTTAAAGTAATACATATGATTCTTTAGGTTTTTTTGGGAAAAAGCAGATACTATTTAACTGCAACTTTCAGTGTTTTGTAAAAATGAAAACTCTGAAAAGAGTATGTGGAGCAGGGTGAGATGGAGGTGGGGAGAGATTTTGAGGGGAGCAACTGTGGAAGAGGTGTTATTCCTTAGGCTGGGAAAGAGGGTAGAGAGGTCTGTGGTTCCCACAAGCAGCAGGGTCTCTTCCTTTACTCTGCTTATCAGACAAAATATTGGGGAGGTGGCCAGACTTCAGAGAGAATGACTGTGAAATATACCCAAGAAGACGGGCTGATGGGCCCTGAGGCTCCCAGCCGCCCCATGATGCCAGTGTGACCTGCCAGTATGAGATCTAAAGGATACTCCAGAAGTATCCATGGGGACTGTTGACCAGATTGGTTTCCTTGATGCTTTGGTACCACTTAAGGCCTCCCCCTGCCCCCCAATTCCTTGGCATAATCTTGTAGGGAGTCAGCCCCAGTAATGGTTTAAATAAAATTTCCTCCTAGTCCAGTAGCACAGGTGTTTAGAGTAGCATAGGTGCTCAGAGTTGAATCAAATAAATAAAATTTCTTGCTTAAGAGTTTCTGCACTTAAGATTCAGGCCTGTTATATAATGCTTGTGGATCTTTCCTTGACCTCCCTGTCTTTTCAGTGACTGGTTTTCTGGCTCAGTCCTTGGGCTGAAGTAGATGTTCTATCCTTTATGCCTTTCTTTCTTTGAGGTACACTGAAATTCTTTCTGGACAAGAACTTGCATGTTTGTAGGAGTCTGCTGCATTTATGCTTTATTTCTTTCTTCCTGGTCAGGTTTTTATCTCATTCCCACTCAAGGAGGTATGAAGGACAATCATGACAATCATTAGCTCCTAGGGGATACTTTGGGATGCCTAGTTCCTAAAATCTCTTTCCTAGTGAATTGAAGGTTTAGTGTAAGTACCTTACCACACTTAGAGTAAAAAAATAAAACCAATATTCTTTACTATTGGCTCTGTTTATTTGTGAGCAAATCTCTAGAATAATTGACATCATTTTTAGCACTAATAAAGAAAGTTAAGTTTGAGAAGTGTTCTGTCCTTACCAAAGCTGAGCTACTACTGCCAAATCTGTGTATGTTTTAAGCTTGTTGTCTCTCTAGACCAGGTGTTCCTAACCTTTTTTGGTCCATGGACCCTTTGCCAGTCAGGTGAAAACCATGAACCCCTTACTAAGTCCACACTATACTGTGTATTATTTAATAAATATATCATACCCACACTAACACGTTTCCACAAGAATAACGTGGAAAGAATAATTTCAATTCAAGCTCACGGATCCCTTGTTAAGAACCCCTGCTCTAGACTACTGGAAAAGACAATCTTTAAGTCTGCCAAATAGGTATTGTTCCACAATTAAGCTCATTAGGACCAAGATAATTATACATGAAACACTCCCTAGAAATTACAAATTTAATATTTAATACCCCTAACTTCAGTGTTTGCTCTTGTGATATTAAGAGCACTACAGCTAGACTGATGGTTACAAAAACTGACATGTTAGAAATTCTTTCTTATTGTTCGACTACACTACAGTACACAGTTCAGCCTGCTGCCTTTGTGATCCCAGAAGAGTTCTGCAGCAACCTGGGGCCAAAAGACTTCTTGCAAGTTTTGAGGGAAGACTAACCCAGCAATCTGTCTGCTATATGGATAATACCTACCCACACTTTGACAGTTTTACTCTTGGAATACTTTCAGATAGTTGACTTGATCTGAGATTCCCTCCTTTTCCTCTACAACTTTTGGCAGCTGAGGTGCTACTTTTGAACACTCTAAAACTAAAGTTTGTGAATGGAAGGCAGGCATTCTTTGTTCAGCTACTGAATTCTAATATTTGCTCTCACAGCCAAATAGAACTCACTCTCCAAAGAGGTTGTAAATTTAGGCAGTTTTATAGCCAGAGAGGACAGGGACCAAGAACAACCATAAGATCTGGCATAAAATAAATCAATCTCTTGGAAAACATGAATTTTAGTAAAAACTGCTATTATGACAACATTGTTAAATTTTTTCAGTTTACTCATTAATCTGAGATAAAAGTAAACATGGAAAGGGATTAAAGACTGGCAAAACATTTTATGATCTGAAATAGAGTCAAAATATAAGGTTGGTTATAGTATAAAGTATATTTTGCTTTTATAACTTATTCAATGGACTCAATACTTATCATGAACCAACACATTTTATTAAGATATATAATCTTAATGATACTGAGATATTCAAAATGGAATTTTGTAGGACTAAGCATATACCATATGTAAATATGCTTAGTTTTTTAAGGTCTTATATATGTACGTTTATTTTATTTTCAGTAATTTTTTTTTTTTGTCAAGAGGGGCAAAAGGGAATGCCTAATCTTCTGTTTTTTCCCTGTGGGTAAGGGGAGCTAAGGGTTCTTGGTAGAATTTGGATTATGTGGTGGGACAGTTGGTCTGCTCTGGGAGGTCATGTTTAAGTTTATGGATAAGGAAGGATCTTAGAGCTTTCCCTTGGGGGTAAATATCATGGATAAGAGAAGTCCTAGTGTAGTAAGGAACAGCCAGAGTCTCCAGAAGAACATCAAAACTATTCTGAAAGTTGAAGGATTCTTCATGTTACCCTGAGGTAAGTCCCCTGACCTTATACTGCATCCCTTTCAGAATGTCCAGTAATTTCTAAAGCCTGGTTATGGACACCAAATGCCTACCAGACCATGGCTAATCAACCATATGCAAGGACATTACAGTGGACTAAATTTTCCTGGACCCTATTTTTTTCATACCTTTTCCCCCATCGATACACCCCCTGATGTGATGATGACATCAGCACGACTGATACCCTCATTCAAGGCATTGAGTAAGTCATCTGGGCTGGAAAAAAAATAAAGACAAATAAATTAACACATAAGGAAAAAACTTTTAGATATAGTGCCAATTTAAAACTAAACCACCTTATTCACTGAGTAAGCATTAACACAAATATAGCATTATATTCTATATGAAGTGGGAATCAAAAGGATCCCTGTCCAACAGGAGCATAACTCTTATTGTGGAGAAAAGAACCTTGTAAGTATGAACATAGTGATTAATGGTGTTTTCACAGGGCAATATAATGAGGGGAGATAGTGAGATGGTGGTAGGGAATCCAATCATCCTGGTTTGTCTATCAATGTCCTGATTTCAGGATTGAAATTCACATGTCCAGGGAAATCCAGGGTAAACCAGGAGTGTTGGTCACTCTAAATATTGGAGTGATCACAAAGGACTCTCTAGAAGGGAGAGGACTTAACTTACATCTGGAGAAATGGGTTGAGTTTTGACAGGTGGAAAGGAATGAGAAAGGGCCTTGCAAGCAAGGAGATCTGCATTAGCAAAGGCTTGGAACAGTGATTAAACCTGTAGTGTTTCTAGATCCTTGTGGAAAATAGCCTCTATAGAGTGAAGGACTTGACTCTGAAAGACTAGTAATAGGTACTTGACTGTGAAAAATAGGTTAAATCAGACATGGTTTTGAAGGGTCCTCAAGCTCAAGAATTTGGACTTCATCTATATGAGTGTGATTAATGTCACTGAAGTGTGAGTGTAAATGGGGTTGAAAGGGGAAGATTTGGGCCATCCATGATGCTAGAAGGAAAGCTGGAGGATAGAACGGGTGACTGTATGACTCAGTGAACTCTGGGGTAGCTAAGGCTTGTGGTTAAGAATACAATTTTAAGAATGTTCTTTCAGGATCTACAACAAAGGTACGTTACTAGTACAGGGTGTCAATAGTGGGGGTAATATATGAGGGAAAATGCACCTAAAGCATACTTCTATGGGATATAAATGTATTTGTGTTGTCTTAGGTATGGTTTCTCCATAGACAGAGGCCCATACATAGACAGAGGCCCACACAATAGCCAACAAAATATTAACTCCAATCCTGGGGAGTCCTGCTACTTTCTGAAATAAAATAGCAAAAATCTCTGGAATATATAGGCAGTGTCTCATAAAACAAACAAACAAACAAACAGGGCAATATACCAAGCCCTTGATCGTAATGCTTGTACTTATGAACCTTATTCCTATAAAAATGAAACTTAGCTTAATTATAATTAATGCCTAAGAGTTAGCTCCTGAAAATCTCCTTGTTACTCAAATGTGGCCTCTCTCTTACCCAAACTCAGCAAATAAACTTACTACCCTCCCTTGACGTGGGACATGACTTCTAGGGATGAGCCTCCCTGGCACCAAGGGATTATTACCAAGTGCCAACCAGCAATGCATTTGGAAAAAGACCTTGACCAAAAGGGAGAAACATTAAATAAAAAAAGGGTTTTTATGGCTGAGATTTCAAAGTGAGTTGGGAGGTCATTCCAGAGGTTATGCTTATGAGGCAGTAAACAAAGCCTCAAAGTGCTCCTGAGGGCTCTAGGGATGTCCAGACACAATAGGCAAGGCACACAGCCTCATGAAATCAACAATACCTTGGCAGGCCCTATCTGGGAATATATGATAATCTATTTTCCCAATATAATGAAATTAGACTCATTTATAATTTCCCTACTCATGATTCTTCTACCTCTTTTATTTGAACCTATAATTTCCACTATACCTGTTAAATATATGTCTCAGAGACTTAATCTTCAGACCGTTCATACTCCAGTTGAGTCCTGAATCCCAGCAGAGTTGCAGTCAATCCCTTCTCTGCAGTTCTTTGGACTTGTCCCATCCCCCAAAACAAGGAGTATCTACAACTGCAAGCAAAACACTTCCTTCCATCTGCTCCATAATATCTAAGCCCCCTCTCAATCTGAAGTAGTCAGTGCAGATATTATTCCAAATTCCTCAAGACTGAGGAATATATAGGGGGAGTGTAACCATGGGTCAAAGTAGATTTACTGCTACTGTAGTTATTATTATGTGGTAACGGAAGAACTTGTAACATTGATATAAAGATAGTGGTACCAGAGGTTCAGAGGGTAGGGGGAGGGATGAACTGGTGGAACACAGGGTGCTTTTAGGGCATTGGAATTGACTGCAATGATGGATACATGACATTCTATGTTTGTCAAAGCCTATAAAACTGTACAGTGCAAAGTGTAAACCACAATGTAAACTATAGACCTTGGTTAGTAGCAATGCTTCAATGTTGGTTCATCAATTTTAACAAATGTACCACACTAATGTAAGATATTAATAATAGGAGAAAATGTGTGTGTGGGTGGGGAGGTGGTTATACAGGAATCCTCTATAATTTTGCTGTAACTTTTCTGTAATCTAAAACTTCTCTAAAAATAAAGTTTATTA
>JAQZBX010007437.1:0-50589 GCA_029593785.1 Cabassous unicinctus
CAGGGGATTCCCACATGCCCCACTTCCCACACCTCCCACATTTTCCCACATGAAGAACATCTTTCGTTAGTGTGGTACGTTCATCACAACTGATGAAAACCTTTTAGGACATGGCCACTTAGCAAGGCCCACGCTGTAGTTTACACTCTCTCCCGCACAACCCTGCCGGCCACGGCAAGACATGCAATGGCCTGCATCTGTTGCTGTAATGACATTCAGAAAAACCCCCAAGTCCCCCAAATGTCCCCATATTTCACCTGTTTTCCCTCTCCCTGCCCTCAGAACCTCCAGTGGCCACTGCCTCCACGTGAATGATATAGTTTCTTCCCTTGCTAGAATCACAACAAGTCTATAGTAGAATACCAAAGTAAGTCTACTATAGTCCATGGTTCATTCCTTAATCCTGAGGATTCTGGGATGGTGATGCCCACTCATCTAATTGAGAGGGGGCCTCAATCCCATGGGGCAAATGGATGTGACTCTCTTGCTTGCAGTTGTAACTATTAGTTTTCTTTGTGTATTTCCCCCCTTTAATAAACCCCGTTTTTTCTCCATGCCGATATATAGTCTGTAAAAATATGCTTTGCATGGCTTCATCTATTATGTCACACAGTTGTACCACAATTTACTTTAGCAACTGCCAATTGGTGAAACAGAAACCATGTCTACCCACAGAGCTTATTATCTAAATTTAGCATGATTTGCCCATTTGGCGGTCTTCATCAATATAACTTCATTATTGCAGGAGAATCTTGCCGAGGATTTTGTGAGACTGACTTTGTGCAGTTCAGAAACTTTATGAATATCCATATAAAGGAATACCAGACTAATCAACTTAGAGCAGATAGCATCAAAAGACTCTCCAGGACTTGATCAAAACCCTTCACTGTAAGCCCTCACTTGTGTGCACACTAATCCTAAACCATTAAATACAGAGCTTGCCCAAGTTTAATGAAGCCCTAACCTTGAAATTTCTGCCTTAAACCAGGCTCCAAAACCTTCATAAATGCCATGTCTTTGCTCTGCCCCTTCCAAGATCTTAAGATTCTGTCAAGGTAGTCATCTCCCTTGAAATGGTAAGAAATAAACTCAACTTGGCTTATCAACATTCCACATTTGGTGGTATTTTAAGGGAATGAGCATTCAACTGTGTATATTTCAGATATTTACAATTTATTAAAATTATACATGATACTATGATGCACATCTTTATATATTCTTGCCTTTACACATATATTTTTTCTCTGTAATAAAATCTTAGAAGTAGATTTGATAAGTCAAACGGCACACACCTATTTAAGATTTTTGAGATATATCATATTTGTCCTCCAGAAAGATTGCAACTATTTAGACTCCCAAGAGAAAGGCTGTGAATTTGTTTTACCCCAGGGCCTCCCAGTAATGTTATCATTTTTCATATATTTTCTCATATGTTTGGTGAAATTAATACACTATGTTTAATATGAATTTCAGTCATTTTAAAAATAAATCTAGGAAACTGAAATAGTATATAGAAGTAATTTAATGTCATTGATCAAAAAGTAATAGAAGCTAAGTTGAAGCATAATGTTCAATTCAGCCCTTGACTACTATTTAAGTCCTTATGTGAAAAAATATGAAAATGACAAAACTAAAAGGAAAAATTTAGCACATTAAAAACAATATCCCTCAAGTTTTGCATATAGAAATTGTTTACAATTCCTGACAAGTAACTCCAGTATGCTAATTATATAGATGCATTTCATATTACACATTTAATACATGACTTGAAAGGAGTTAATCTAATGAAAAACAATTA
This sequence comes from Cabassous unicinctus, assembly GCA_029593785.1. Classification (NCBI taxonomy): domain Eukaryota; kingdom Metazoa; phylum Chordata; class Mammalia; order Cingulata; family Chlamyphoridae; genus Cabassous; species Cabassous unicinctus. The sequence continues at coordinate 1,799 of JAQZBX010007437.1, forward strand.
TTTTAAAGAGGAGACTATATTTATTGGGCATTAAAATACCTGTCAGTATTATAACTATTACATTTTCATCAAAGTTTTACAATTAATGATGGCTACTGGCTCATCTCTTTTAAAAGGTCATCTTTATATTGTCAAGGATTTAGTTATATACTATCAAAATATTTTGTAGTAAATCTGGCTTTATAGGCTAGATCTCCAACATTTTCTTATAAAATTGTCGGTGGACTCTTTAACAGTAATTCCTCCTGTCCTCAACTCATCATCTATCTGGAAAAAAAGGTTTCAAAGTATATTGTAATGCAAAAGTGATACTGCTTTTTTTAAGAGAAACAGAATAGTGGATAATTAGTCTCTTGTACAGGTTGAAAAGAAATTTGTGTAGGCTCTAGTTGGATTGCTCAAAGCCGTAGGTGAAAACAAATGCTCAAACAGACTGTCTTCAGTTCAGGATTCCTACTTGCTTCTCATGTCCTGAGGATGGCAAGGGATGGGAGGAGGAAGAACAGATGGAATTGCGTGACTGCAAAACTGCCAGACAAAGGAACTCATGCCTTTCATAGACGGATGGACCTGACCATCTGGCAGATAGAATGAATGTTCTGTGGAGTTTATTTTGATCAGTGGGTAGGGGGAAACTCACTGGAAAAGTTTGTTAATGAACATAATAAAAAGAAATTAAATTTTGAGTAATTTAATATGCTAAATATGAAGGAAGCATATGCAGAAATTCAAGTAAGTAACATAAAGGATAAAGTAAGTTAAAATTTGTTGCATGCAACTTTTTCAGTTAATTGCAAAATGTAAGAGGATATTTTTAAAGCAACGATTCATGAGTTTGACTTCTCTTTGCAATTGTATTACAGCTCCATGGAAAAGCAGTTCTTGCCTTGATGCTATGGTTTTCTGCAGTTGGTCTACATGTTAGTTAATTGGCCTCTGGATGTCTCTACTTCACATTAACCTAGAATCTATTTAAATGATGCATAATGTTTGAATTATTTTCAGATTTATCAACCATCTGGAACATCACCTTCCAGAATGAAAATTTAAAATTAATTCAAATACAATTATTGGTGATCTATAGGTACAATCTAAACATAGGGTGGAAATAATTGAAATAGTTTAAGCTTTTCTTTGGTTGGTTTAGTAAAATAACATGATTTAGCTTCCATAGTTGGTAGATATTTTCTGCATGATGAGTATGGCTCATTAATAATAAAGTGCAAGGAATAGTAGAGATTTTCAAAGCTCTCTTCTTGGACCTCATAAATGAAAATTATGAGGTCCAAGAAGAGAAAACATTTAACCACGTTCAGATAGCTCATTAGTACTGAGTGGACATTCGACCCCAGAGGTAATACAGAACTTGACACGCATTAGGGCTTCCTAAATGTTCTTTACAGTGCCCCTATTCATAAGTCCACATGTCAGGTTGCCATGAAAATACATAAATGCAAAGTACTTATTATATTTAATGTTAATTTCATAGTTTAAGTTACCTTGTTTTTTGTTTTATGATTTGTACTTTTTATTTCCTGGCTAATAAATCCTTATCCAATCCAGAAACAAAACAATTTCTCCTATTTTTGTTCTAGCAGTTTTATTTGTTTCCAGTTTTATATTTAAGTCAATGATACATTCATATTAATTTTACTATAAATTGCCCGATTTTTCCAGCACCATTTGATAAGAAAACTATCTTGTCTTCATTAAATTCCTGTGGCACCTTTGTCAGAAAGCAACTGTCCATATATATGTGTGATATTTCTAGAGACTTTACTCTGTTTCATTGCTTTATTTGTCTATTCTAGCATTAATACCACACTGTGATAATCACTGTGGATTTATATAATAAGCCTAGTAATCAACTAGTGTGAGACCTACAAATTGGTTCTTGTTTTTCAAAATTGTTTTGGCTATTGCAGTTTCCCTGATTTTCTATATAAATTTTAATACCACCTTGTGATTTCTAGCAAAAATTTTGCTTGGGCTTGCATTGACTCTGTACGTCACTATGGGGAGAGTTAATGTGTAACAATATTTAATCTTCTAATCTGTGAACATGATATAGCTCCGCATTATTTTAAGTTTTATTTAAGTTCTCTCAGCAATGTTTTGTAATTTTTATCATTCAAATCTTGAATACATTAAATGTACAAAAAGTATTTCATTTTTGATATTAATAAATATTTTAAATTTAATTTCCAAATTTTCATTGCAATTATATAAAAATACAATGCATTTTTTCAATATTGACCTTGAATGCTGCAACTCACTTATTAGTTTGAATAGCTTTATAAATAGATTCCTCCAAATTTTCTACATACATAATTGTACCATCTGTGAATAAAGTCATGGTAAAGTCAGTTTTATTTCTTCTTTTTTTATTTGTATGCCTTTTATTTTTAGAATATAGTTGCACTTGTCTTGTGTTTGATCATCAGGAAAATATTTAGTCTTCCATTAGTAAATATGACATTAATGTTAGTTTTCACAGATGCAGAGGAAAGCACTTATATTCCTAGTCTGCTAGGTGTTTTCATCAGAAATGGATTTTGCATTTTGTCAAAATATTACTTGCATGTATTGAGATAAACATAGGTTTTTTTTTTTTTCTTTTTTGGTTTGTTAATATGGTGAATTACAATAACTGATTTTCTAAAATCGACCTAATTGTACATTCCTGGGATAAACACCAATTAGTCATGATGGAGTATTGCTTTTCCATATTGTTGGATTCACTTTGCTAAAATTTAGAATTTTCGGTTTTATATTTATGTAATTTTCTTGCCTTGTAATGCCTTGGTCTGATTTTGGAATCAGGATAATGGTGACCTCACAGAATTAGTAGGGAAATATGCCTGCCTCTTCAATTTTCTATAAGAATTTCTGTAGAAATCAGTGAACTATATGTGTGAGGGCTGATTTCCGCTGAACTCTCAATTTGACTTTTTTGGTCTGTATGTCTGTCCTGTGCCAGTACCATGCTGTTTTGATTTATTACTTTGACTTTGTCATAAGTTTTAAGATCAGGAAGTGTGATTCCTCCAACTTTGTTCCTTGTTTTCAAGATGCCTTTGGCTATTCAGGGCCCTTTCCCTTCCTTATAAATTTGGTAATTGACTTTTCCATTTCTGCAAAGAAAGTTGTTGGAATTTTGATTGGGATGACATTGAATCTGTAAATTACTTTTGGTAGAATTGATATCTTAACAGTATTTAGTCTTTCAATCCATAAATATGGACTGTCTTTCATTTACTTAGGCATTCTTTGATTTCTTTCACATTGTCTTGTAGTTTTCTGTGCACAAGTTCTTTACATCCTTGGTTAGATTTATTCCTGGATATTTGATTCCCTCAGTTGCTATTGTAAATTTAATCTTTCCTTGATTTCTTTTTAAGATTGTTCATTACTAATGTATATAAACACTTCTGATTTTTGCATGTTGATCTTGTACTCTGCCATTCTACGGAGCTCATATATTGGTTCTACTAGCTTTGTTGTGGATTTTTCAGTATTTTCTGTACATAGGATCATGTCACTGCAAATAGGGGAAAATTCACTCCTTCCTTTCTAGTTTGGATGCCTTTTATTTTTGTCTTGCAAAATTGCCATAGCTAGAATTTCCAGTAAAATTTTGAATAACAGTTATGACAGTGGGCATCCTTGTCTTGTTCCAGATCTTAAGGGAAAGATTTCAATCTTTCAGCATTGAATATGATGTTAGTGTTTGGTTTTTCATATATGCCTTCTATTTTCATGTTTCATTCTATTCCTAGATATCTAAGCATTTTTATCAAGAAGGAGAGGTGCTGGATTTTGTCAAATGCCTTTTCTGTACTAGTTGAGATTATCATGTGGTTGGTTTTTTTTTATTCCTTCTTTCTTTTAATGTAGTATATGACTTTAATTGATTGTCTTATGTTGATGTACCTTTATAAACCTGGGACAAATCCCACTTGATCGTTGTGTATAGTTTAATGTACTGCTGTGTTTGGTTTGCTACTATTTTGATGAAGATTTTTGCACCTGTATTCTCAAGGGATATTGGTTTGTAATTTTCTTTTCTTATGTTATCTTCACCCGGCTTTAGTAAGAGGCTGACGTTGCTCTTGTAGAATTAATAAGGCAGTGTTCCCTCCTCTTCAATGTTTGGAAGACTTTGAGCAGGATTGGTGTTAATTCTTGGAAAGTTTGGTAAAATTCACCTGTGAGGCCATCTAGTTCTGGGATTTGGGTGGGGCGGGAGTGTTAGGTTTTTGATTACTGATTCCGTCTCTTTACCTGTTATTGGTCTGTCAGGATCTTATATTTCTTCTTGAGTCAGTGTAGGTAGTTTGTGTGTTTCTAGGAGTTTTTCTATTTCATCTAGATTATCTGATTTTTTTGACTTATTGTTTCGTAGTGTCTTCTTATAGTCCTTTTTATTTCAGTGTTGTCAGTAGTAATGTCCCTTTTCCATTTCTGATTTTAGTCATTTGTGTACTGTCTCTTTTTTTTTTTGTCGGTCTAGATAAGGTTTTCCACTTTATTGTTCTTTTCAACAAACCTACTTTTGGTTTTATTTATTTTCTCTATTGTTTTTTCATTTTCTATTTTATTTACCTCCACTCCAATCTTTGTTATTCCCTTCTTTCTGCTCGCATTGGGTTTAGTTCGCTCTTGTTTTTCTAGATCCTCCTGTTTTGAGGTTAGGTCTCTTATTTGAGGTCTGTCTTGTTTTTTTAATGAATGTATTTAGAGCTATACATTTCGCTGTCAGCACTGCCTTCACTGCACCCCATAATTTTGCTATGTTGTGTTCTCATTTTCATTTGCCTCAAGATATTTCCTAATTTTCCTTGTGATTTCTTCTTTGACCCATAGATTGTTTGAGTACATTGTTTAATTTCCACATATTTGTAAATATACCATTTCTCCCCCTGTTATTTTTTTTTTTCTACTTTAATTTTATTGTGGACAGAGAAGATACACTGCATGATTTCAATATTTTTTAATTTATTGAGATTTCTTCTGTGACACTCTCTGGAGAATGATCCATGCACACTAGAGAAGAAGGTGTATAATGCTACTGTTGGGTGAAATGTTCTATATATGCCTTCGGGTCTAGTAGGCTTAGAGCATCATTCAAGTCCTCTATTTCCTTATTATCTGTCTAGATTACCCATTATTGAAAATGGTGCATTGAAGTCTCCTATTCTTAATATAGAACCATCTATTTCTCCCTTCAAATCTGTCAATATTTGCTTCATATATTTTGGAGCTCTGCTGTTAGGTGCATATATATTTATAATTGTTATATTCTTGCTGAATTGACTGCTTTATCAGTACATAATGACCATCTTTATCCCTCCTGACGGTTTTTGACTTAAAGTCTATTTTACCTGATATTAGTATAGCTACCCCAGTTGTCTTTTCTTACTACATGCATGGTATATTTTTTCTATCCTTTCACTTTCAAACTATTTGTATCTATGAATTTAATGTGAGTTACTTATAAAGAACATATAGTTAAGTCAGGCTTTTTTATCCAATCGACAAATCTTTTCCATTTGACTGCAGATTTCAATCCACATACTTTTCAGTTATTACTGATAATGTAGGACTTTCTTCTGCATTTTGCTATTTTGTCTTAGTAAGTCTTATACATTTTTGACACTCAACACTTCTGTTAATACCTTTTTTCATATTTATTTGATTTTTTATTATTCTTTTTTGAAAACCTTATTTTTTAAAAATATGTTTCAGATATTGTTTTGTGGCTACCATGGGTTTAAAACTTAACATCCTAAATATATAACGATCACATTTCATTTGATACCAACTGTAGCCGTTGGTCAATTTGATGTAATTATGACTTCCAAAAATATAATTGGCTCATGCTTGTAAACCGATCTGTTAATCTGGGCATGATTAGGTTATGATTAGGGCATTGACGGGGCCACATGCCACACCAGTAGGGCATTGAGCCCCACCCCTTGGTGGGTGGGGAAAGAAAATATAAGAGGCATGGCAAGAACAGAGTTGAAGCAGTTTTTAAGAAGCAGGTTTTGAGAAGCAGTTTTGATGTTGGAAAGAAGGCCCCAGGAGAAGAGAAGCGAGCCATTTGCCTGATAGTCTACAGCTGACCTTGTGAAGGAAACAGGAGCTAAGCCCAGAGAGAAATGCAGCCCCGGGAAGAGAGGAACCCAAGAAGCCTGAACCCTGGCAAACATCTAGAATACATATACCTTTATTGTCTACCACTCATTCCCCCTCACCTTTTTTTGATACTTGTTAAAATATTATTTCTTTGTAAATTGTATGCCCCAAATCATAGATTTATCATGACTTAGTACGCATTTGCATTTTAGCATCTGTAAGAAGTAAGATGTGGCTTTACATACCAAAAAATACAATACAATAATACGAGCATTTATAATTACATATGTAGTTACCTTTATGAGAAGTCATTATTTCTTTATGCTGCCTTTATCCACTGCCTAGTGTCTTTTCCTTCTGGTTTGACAAACTCCCTTTAGCATTGCTTGTAGAGCAGGTCTAGTGGTAATGAACTAACTCAGCTTTTGTTTATCTGGGAATGTATTAATCTCTTCCTCATTTTTTGAAGGAAAGTTTTGACAGATATAAAATTCTTGGTTGGCAATTATTTTCTTTCAGCATTTAAAAATATTTTGTACCAGTGCCTTCTTGACTCCACAGTTTCTAATGAGAAATTAGCACTTAATCTTATTGGGATTCCCTTATATGTAACTCTTTGCTTTTTTTCTTGTAGCTTTCAGAACTCCTCCCTAGACCTTGTCATTGGACAATTTAATTACTATGTGAGGCATTTGTTGGCCCTCTTTAATGTGCATATTCATGTCTTTCATTAAATTCGGGAAGTTTTCTGCCAATATTTCTTTAAATATTCCTTCTGTCCTTTTCTTTCTTCTCTCTCTGGGACTCCCATAACGCACATAGTGCTAAGCTTGATGATATCCCACAGGTTTCTATTTTCTTTCTGCTCCTCAGCCAGTACCTTTTCAATTGTCTTGTCTTCAAAAGCACTGCTCCTCTCTTCTATCACCTCCAATCTGTTGTTGAAACTGTCAAGAGAATTTTTCATTTCAGTTATTGTGTTCTTCAAATCCTATATTTCTGTTTGGTTCCTATTGAGAACCTGAAAGAGATTCTCGTATTGTTCACTCATTGTTTTCCTCATATCCTTTAGTTCTTTCTCCATGTTTTCCTTTATCTTCTTGAATATTTTGAGGATGATTTTTTTTTTAAGTCTTTGTGTAGTATGTCCAAAGACTGGTCTTCTTCATTGATGGTTTCTGGAATTTTGTCTTGCTCCTTTGAACGGGCCATCATTTTCTGTTTCCTTATATTTTTATCCAGCTAGTGATATGTCACTGATTTTCTTGAACGCCAGGAGCAAATCAAAACAAATAAACAAAATAAAAAAAACATTTTTCCCATTCTTTCCAAATTGGCTCCTTTAGCTGTTGGTCTCTTAAAGTTTCGCAATCCCATCAAGAATATCAGCCTGAGATAATGTGAAGTGCATGCTCCTCTCTGTCTTAGCAGAGCCTGTGTGGAGCCATGGAACCTGCTTATTTTCTTGGGCTCGTGCTTGTTCCTGGCCTTAGGAATTCCCCTGTTTACAATTTACAGGAGTTCAATGAACACCACCCCACACACATACACACACTCCCTTTGAAATGGACTTTCATCCCCTCCTGGGTGGTCTCATGTGCGACTTAATGCTGGTTGTCCTTTGCCCAAGGCCACTTCAACTAACTGGTTTTCACACTGTCCCAGCTCTCTGCAAGATTCTTCTCTGCCCTCAGGACAAACTCTAAGCTCAGTCCCTTAGGATTCCACCTGATAGATTGGCAGGGATTTACAAACATCCCAGTATGTGCCCAGGGGCCACTCTGGCTCCCTGTGGAACAGGGCCAGGGATCCTCAATGAGAGCACAAGCTGTCTCCACTCCATGTTGTAGAAGGGGTGGAGCAGCAAGGGTGCTGGGAGCTTCTCCTATGTCTTTTGAAACTGCATTTTCTTGATTCAGCACTTGCCCATTTAATGCAGCACTTCAACTGTTTTCCTTAGTTTTGAGGAAGGTTACAGTCTTTAAGATTCAGTTTGTTTCCATATATCTGAAGTAACTAACCAAGAACAGTGATGGGCGGAGTTTGGAGGACTAGGTCTTTTTTGTGCCACACTGGCACTAGCAAGTTGACCAGGAGCCTGGGCTGCAGTTCCCACTGCTGCCTGCCACTAGGTTAGGGGATGGAGGATCATGGCCACTTCAGGTAGGGTGGAACTCACCGGTACGCACTGGAATTTACCAGCCTCTTCCTCCTGCTCCTCCTTGGATGCTGCACAGTATTCCACTAGACTCCAGATTTTCCAAACAGTTGATTCAGACAATTCCTGCCAGTGCAATAGTTGTTTTGGAGGAGGAACTGATTTTTGGAGATTCCTACTCCATCATTATTCCACAGTCTTCTCTGGAGTCATCAATTTTTGATCACTTTTCCTTCTCAGAATATTTCTTGATTTCTCTGATATTGCATTATGCAAATTGTTGGAGTGTATCTCTGAAGATTTTTTTTTCCCCTTTGGATAACTGTTGTCCTTCCTTCTATCCTACATTCTACTCCTCCCTCACTGTCTATGCAAATGTTACAAATGCATCTATGTTCCTTCTTCATCCCTTCTTTCTCTTTGAAACCTTTCCTCTGCATCATCTGTTTCAACTCTCTCATGGACTCAACAATCTTCTATTTACACAACTGGTTTTGTTTCTATCTATACTATCTACCATTTGTGCAAATCTTCTGTATCATATATCCCCCACCACATCAGTGTGAACATTATGTGAGCTCCTTATTATCCCTTCATGAGCTTCCTCTTGGCAGCCACATATCATTTAATGGCATTACACTAATGAAGATTTCCACACCTGGAATCTGAGTCTTTGTTTTCTTTCTGTATGCTTTTAACGTCTCTATAGAAAGGTAACATGTTGGTTATACCTCTACATTTCTCATATTAACATCTAATCCTCATTTCCAGTTCTACTGCCATAATAATAACTCAGGCCTTTCCTAATTTTCTAAGGAAAAATGCACATGGTTTTCCGTGTATACTTGCCATAAATATTTTTCACTGAAGAAATCTACAATACAACTTTACTCATGTTACTCTGCTGCTTGAAAACTTTCATTTGTCTTAATGTTTAATAAATAACATATACACATTCAGACAGAAATTCAGGACAGTTCTTGTTATGATGACAACATACATTTCCAGCCTATGCGCCACTGCTTCCTTATCTGGGCCCTATTCTTCATTTGAATTGGGTTACTGAGTTTTCATCAAATACATCTGCCACTTTTCTCATTATTCATGCTTCAAACCTTTCTTCTCAGACTTATTACTTCTTATTTTATTTCATGCTTTGCATTTTGTGCATTCTTCATCTTCCCTAAGGGACTGAATTATTTAAAGACAGAAACCATATCTTACATATCTTTGTGTCTCAAACTGTGTGACCTGAAATATCTTGCACATGGTGAATGTTTAATAAATGTTTATTCAATTAGATTGGATTTAATTTTATCTATTTAATCTTATTTTGGTAGTTATTAACATATATTGACAATGAGGTGAATATATATGAATTTCAACTGGCTTAATAGTTCTCCACTTGGCCAAGCTGTGTGTTCTCCTTACTAGTTTATTTAGAAATGTTAATGGTGTTGTGGATATGAATTTCACATGCTTTAAACTCATATATGTAAAGGTTTAACACTATGTCTCTGAAACTTAAATTATATTAGTGCAAGATCCTTCTCTTTGTACTAATGAAAAAAAAATTAAATCTTGCCAGTTCAAGGAATTCCATCCTTTTCTATTTAAAATGCAATCTTTTGGTTAAGTAGTCTATCAACCTTTTCCCTCAAAAGGGACTGAAATTCTCAGATACTTGCATAGTTTCTATCATCAGAAAAACGGCCATCTGATCCTGTGGTCTGCTTTGCCCTTGTTTGCAGTCTCTAAAGTAACACCTGACCTAAGACATTGTCCTGTGGTGTCACACATCTGCTGATGGGACAGAGGTATTGTCATAGCTTCCCATAGGTCCCGGCAGGACTCTGAATCTTCCTTTCAAATTCTTGATTTGCATAAGCTTATCCCATCTCCAAATGAAAGGTCTCAGAAATGGGTACTTTTCCTGCATTACCCGTTGTTACCTGGGGCTTTGTAAAACTGCCCTCAGATTAATCCACTGAAATGTGTCTCTCACACTGCTTGACCATCTCTCCTCTAGGTTCCTTAACAGATAGCAAGCACGTGTATGTGTGTGTATGTGTGTGTGCACGTGCATGTGTGTGTATGTGTGTGCCATGTTTATGTGTGTGTATGTGTGTGTGTGCACGTGTTTATGTGTGTGTGGCTGGTTCTCACTTAGGCTAAACTTTGTGAATGTCGGCAATGGCCACTTTGCTTTCAGATCCCCAAATCTGCATGAGATTCCTAATGTCTACCTCCCCCATCAGGCTTTAATTATGAGTTTCATATTCTCAGATTCTCTCTTTTTTTTCTTTCGGTGTTGATAAAAATCCTCTTATATTATTAAATATTTTCCCCATATTATGGTTTTTTTTTCTATAAATTGTATTATACAAGTCTTTCTGCAAAAATCCTGGTTGGAGAATATCAAGGAAAGGCAGAAAAATATGAGGAAGGCCTGTTCAATGCCTATCTCATTTTTTGTCATAAAGTAGTGTAGCAGTTTGGCCGTTTGATATAGTTATGAATTCCACAATTGGATATTGGATTATGCTTGTAAACAGATCTGTTCATCTGGGCATGATTAAGTTGTGATTAGGGTTTTGATTGGGCTACTTCAATAGGGTATTGAGCCCCACCCCTTGGTGGGTGGGATCTCAAAGATAAAAGACATGGCAAAGGACAGAGTTGGAGTTTTGATGTTGGAGTTCTGATGCTGAGATTTAATTCTGGAGCCCTGGGAAGTGAACACACAGAGGAGCTTTGTCATGAGGAAAGAGAGAAGGCCCTAGGAAGAGAAACAAGCTGTTTGCTTGATAGTCTTCTGCTTGTGGAGAGAGGCAAAGACTAGAGAGCCTCGTGACCTTGTGGAGATAGCAGAGGAGCTGAACCTGGAGACAAGTAAGCCCTGGGAAGAGAGGAACCCAGGAAGCCTGAACCCTTGCAGATATCGGCAGCCATCTTGTTCCAACACGTGGCAATAGACTTTGGTGAGGAAAGTAACATATGCTTTTTGGTGAGGGAAGAAGTGTGGACTTCTACCCCAAATAAATACCCTTTATAAAAACCAACCAATTTCTGGTATTTTGCATCAGCACCCTTTTGGCTGACTAATACAAGTAGCTTTATTATTATTTTTTTAAAACATGAATATTAAAATCAATTTAAAATCATAGAAGAATGTAAGAAAATTAGTATTCTAAAGTGAAAATTGACCTCAATCATTTAGGTCTGAATAACTGGAAAGATGGAGTTGCAATTAACTGGGATTTTATATTGCACTATTTGAGCTTGGGTTCCCACAGAAGCAGCCACATCAAATTCTAAGAAGATGTACCTGTAAACCATTTATGTGAGAGGTGTGAGCACAGAAATCACAAGTAGGGAGGGAGGGAAGTGAACCGGAGAATAAAGGAAATCAATGCAGAATACTATAGAAAGTGGGTTCCCTCTTTGGGGAACTAAGGGTCAACCCCCTAGGGAACTCTGGCAGGCAGAGTCAAGCACACTTCTGAATCATCACCTTTTTGGGGCCAGGAAGCTGGTTTGTATCAATTCCACCTCCTTTTGCCATTTGCTGAGCACTACTTCTAGAGGTATTAATTCCCTCATTCTCCAAGGTTCCAAAGGTTCACGGGCCAAGGGAAAGCATCTGGGAGGACAATCAATGTACATTTAGTAGGACCTCAGAAGAATGGACTGGGACACAGAATCCCCAGAGGATATACATAGAGCAACCGCTACCAAGGGAATATCAGGAGACCTTAGTGATACTACTAACATGCTCTGTGGCCATGGACACACAAACTTACTCAAGGTTATTTACTTCTAATACATTGAAGCAGAAATCTGTTCTAGGTTTCCTTTTTTTGTTGTTGGTTTGTTATTAATAATTTTTATTTTTTATTTGCAAAAGAGCTTTAGATTACATAAATGTTACATTGAAAATATAGGGGATCCCCATATAACTCACCCCCTCCCACACTTTCTCCCATTAACAGCACCTTTCATTATGTGGTATATTTGTTACAATTGATGAGCACACATTGAAGCATTGATACTAACCATGGTCTACAGTTTACATTATGTTTTACACTTTGCACCGCACAATTTCATAGGTTTTGACAAAATGTATAATGGCCTGTATCTGTCATTGCAATGTCATGCGGGACAATTCCAATGTTCCAAAAATGTCCCATTTTACACTTACTCTTCCCTCTCCTTTCCCTCAGAAACTCTGGTGACCACTGACTATATCAACATTACATGTTCTTCCTATTGCTAGAATAATAATAAGTTTACTTTTGCCTATAGTTGCATTCCCCCCTTATGTTTGTGCATTCCTCAATCTTGAAGATTTGGGGATGATGATGCCCACTCTGTTTCTGATTGAGAGGGCACTTGGATCTCATGGGGCAAATGGATGGAACTGTCTTGTTTGCAGTTGAAGATAGCTCTGCTTAATGTGTATGCTTAATTTATTCTTTAAGAAATTTTACCTTTTCAGTTCCTCTCTTTCCTTTTTCTCATCTCTATTGTTTTCTTTTTTCTTTATTCTTTGCATTAGTCTAATCAAATATGTGCTATTCAAAAATTTAATCCACACACCCCTATCGAAAGTGTGGAAATAATGATTTTTACATTACTGATATATTTCTCTACTTTCTCTATTATTACTTAAGTATATGTCAAAGAGATGCACATTTAGTAACCAAAGTGTTAACACATTTACAATTCTGAGAGGTAAATGGAAGTATTTAGAAGAAATATGCGTAAAAAGGCACACTATTGTAGAAGAGATAGGGGTTCTTGAGGGCAGGAATGGCTTGTTATTCACCTCTCTATCATTGACACTTAACACAGTGCCTCCCAAATAGAAAACATTCAAAAAGTATTAGCTGAACTGAACTTCTCAAGAAGTTTAAAGCAATTTCCTTGACTGATGCCTTATACTTATATTTTAGCCACACTGATTTTCTGAGTACTAAATTCAACCTTGAACATTTTCTGCCTGGTTTATAACATCTGCTTCAATGAACAGCAGCTGGGTAATAACTGGCTTAACATCAGTTGAATTAGAAAGCAGTGAATCATCGAACTCTACCAATTATATGCTTAAAGGGTTTTAAGAAAACTGAAGTTCAACACACAATTGCCATTACAATATAAAATAATAAGCTTACTATAGAAGGATACAGAAGAGATATAGATATATTTTTACTCCTTCACTGGTAATGCATTAAATAATTGTGAATTCTGCAGGTCATAAATCATGTCATTCCTTTAAATCTCTATTAAAATAGAGATGTAATTTCATAACTTACATAAAACTGATTGAAATGATGGAAAAAACTTGTTGAAATAGTTACTTTAATCCATTGTTTATTAGAACTAAGTAATCAAGTCAGTGATTAAGTCATTTACCTAGGAACTTTTAAAAAAGGACAGCTACCATAAAACCAGCATTCAGGTCTAGAGTGAATGTTAGTCCCTTAATTATATCAGAAAACCTATAGAAAAATACCCTAGAAGAGCTTCTCATTCTAACCTTGAAAAGCTTTGGGCACATTTTAAATTTCTGAATCTTAAATCTTTATTATACAAAATGTCATTTGAAATTTGCATCAATATCCTCACCCAAAAAAGGTTTTTCAAACATGAAAGCCCATAAAGTGGTTCATTTAATAGCCTAATAATATGTAATATTTGTGAACAACATGATTCCTGCAAGAGATTTAGGATAGAAGGATATGGTAAGCAGTACCTCAAAATTATTGAGAAACAGACTGTAGAAACTACATTTTTTGAAGACCAAAATAGTGAATTGTTAAGTCAGAGGAAAGGTTGAGTGATATGAAAATGTACATGCAGTGGAATATTATTCAGCCATAAAAAAGAATGAATTTCTGATACATGCAACAACATGGATGAACCTTGAAGACTTGATGTTGAGTGTTATATCAGACACAAAAGGACAGATATTGACCTGACTGATACGAAATAATCAGTATAAGCAAATTCATAGGGTCAAAATCTAGAATATAGGCCACCAGGGGATAAGATGGGGATAGGGGATGGGAGTCAAGGCTTGAAATGTACAGTGTTCTTATTGGGAACCATGGAAATGTTTTGGTAATGGATGGTGGTGATAGTAGTACGACATTGTGAACATAATTCACAGCACTGAAATATATATCTGGGTGTGGGTAAAATGAGAAATGTTAGGTTGTTTATATGGTAATAGAACAAATTTTTTTTTAAAAAGATCCATGGAACTGCACTATACAGACAATGAACCCTAAGTTATACCATGGACTATAGCTGATAGAAGAATTATAAAAATGTGTTTTCATCAATTGTAATAAATGTACCACATCAATTCTAGGTGTTAATAAGAGGGTGCTACATGGGAATCTTGTATATTATGCATGATTGTTATTTAAACCCACAACTTCTCTAATTTAAAAAAAAAAAGTACACTCTCCCCTCTGAAAAAGGGCACAAACCCCTATACGAGTCAATAACTTATATATTGGCTCATTTAGTGTTATTTTTTTTTCTTTACTTTTTAAGTCAAAGTCAAACAAGTGGACTTCCCTCATAATTAACATTCTGGGAAGGAAATGGAAGACTCTTATTATACAGAAGTGCTGTTTTCATGTTTAGTAATTTTTTAAAAAAATCATTGGCATTTGTAAAATTTTTTCCAGTAGATTTTTAGAGTCCATGAAAGAGTGAGATCATTTGCCAACAAGGATTTCATATAAATGCAGGTGAAATTCACGTATAAGAGCTGCTGCTAGATAGTGGCTAGTAATAATACTGTTTTAGGCAATGAAATTTGTACTTCATGATAAATATTTTTACTGTGGGTCATGACTGCATTTTTAAAGACACAATTGCATTTCTAAATAAAGCAAATAGTGATTTCAGAATGTACCCAGAGCTTTAAGCTGGAAGCATTTCAGAGGCTATCAAAGTTCTTTCTGCACCTCCTCCTCCCCTGTAATTTCAGAAAATCTGTCTGTACATTTGAGGATCTCAGCCACAAGAGTCAACGTTTTCAGCTGCGGAAACCAGGTGCTTTGCTGAAGTGTGTGCTGTTTAGGACAAACCAGAAATTCCGCAAGGCGACGTCTCTGTCCACACCACCACAGACAGTCTCACACATGTGCCAGCCTGAGACTGGAGCAAACTTGCTCCCTGTTTCAGCTTTGTGGTGTGTTTTTCTGCCTTCTTGGGCTGTTCTCTTACTGCTTTGTAACCTGTCTGCGGTATCCCAAGGCCGAAGGTGCCAGCTCCAAGACATTCTCCATGAGCTACCAAGTCTATTATTAGGACCACTTGCTGGAAATGTTTGTGAAATACACAAGTCAATATCATTTAAAGTCCATGATTGGAGAGATAGGACCCCTGACAATTCCAGTGAGTTGGAGAAAAAGACAACCAGTGTGCTGCAGCTCTGAAAAAGGGTGCCTGCTCCACAGCATATGGCAGACAGGCCCTTTCTACCTCTCCTGTGTCCTTGGCCTCAGCCTCAGCCTCAGCCGGGAGGTCACCAGCCCCTGTCCCTCTTGGTAAAATGGTCGCTGCTTTTCCAGGCCAAATCCCAACCGTTTGCGATGTTGGGGAGTGCAATGGTTAATTCCGTCTAAGTTGGCTAGGCTATGGTGTCAGTTGTTTGCTCAAACCCTGGCCCTGACGTTTCTGTGGAAGTATTTTGTAGATGGGATTAGCATCTACAATCACCTGACTTTTTGTAAAGAAGATTACTCTCCATAATGTCCATAAAACTCTTCCAATCAGTTGGAGGCTTTAAGAGCAAAAAGTTGAGAGTACCGGAAAGAAGGAGAAAAATATGCCTCAAGACCACAACATCATCACCCTTCCGAATTCCCAGTCTGTCAGCTTTCCCTACAGATTTTGGACTCAAGACCTCAACATCAGTGTAACTGGAATTTCCAGCCTGCCAGCCTACCCTAAGGAGCTTGGACTTGCCAACCCCAAGGATCACACGAGCCAATTCACATGAGCCAATCCCTTAAGTTACATTACATACATACAAACATAAACATATGTATATTACAGGTATGCATAGATGTATGTTGTAATACATAGAAATGTGTCTGTGTGTGTATATTCTGTTGGTTCTGTTTTTTCTGGAGAACCCTGACAGACACAGAGTTATTTTCAATCCCAGTGGGTGCTTTTCAACTTCCTTTGAATACATTCTACTATGGTAGTCTCCTCTTTGACTGGCTTTTTTCCCCTTTCATTTGCTTGTTGTTTGTTTTTTTTGTTTTTTAGGAGGCACCAGGAACCGAACCTGGGACCTCCCATGTGGGAAGCAGGTGCTCAACCGCTTGAGCCACATCTGCTCCTCTCTGACTGACTTTTGACTTGGTTTTCAAACACTCTTTAAAGGAGAATGGATTAACAGCTTCAATATCTTCAAGTTTATAGTGGAACTACTCTTCCTCTAAAATGTGTCTTGTGGGTGCCTGAGGGACCTTGCTAAGTGCATTGTCCCTTTCTTTAGCCAGAATCTGAATTTCACATTGAGGCTAGCACCAGATAAACACATAAACGTAAAAGAGATGAACGCCTGAGAAGTAAGAGTAGACACTGCTGCAGAGGGGTGCTCATGATCTGTCTCCAGGTCAGCCCAATATCCCCACTGGTGGGCTCGTGGGCCTGAAACTCCTTCCCCCAGCGGTAGTAGCTGGAGATGCTGAAGGAGTCGCCTGCCCCAGCCACCTGCTGCTTGGTGATTCTGGCAGTTACTTCCATTTCATGGGTTTTTAAGTAATATTGACACTAAAAAGTTAAAAACTTCAAAAATAAAACACTGTGAGTATTCATTCCCCAATCTTGAGGATTTTGGAATGGTGATTAAAATTGGACTGGAGTAGACGTACTAATATTCTACTATAGACTTATTGGTATTCTAGTAATGGGAGAAGTTTTATCATTGATGTGTAGGCAGTGGCCTTTGGAGGTTCTGAGGGGAGGGAGAGGGGAAAAAAGGTGTAGTATGGGAACATTTTCGGGACATAGGAATTGTCCTGCATGATGTTGCAATGGTGGATACAGGCCATTATATATTTTGCCATAACTTACAAAATTTTACGGGACAGAGTGTAAACTGTAATATAAACTATAATCCATGGTTAGTGGCAGTGCTTCAGTATGTGTTCATCAAATGTACCGCACTAATGAAAGATATTGTTAGTGTGGGAAAGTGTGGGAGGGGGAGGGAGTGGAACATATGTGAACCCCCTAAATTTTTTATGTAACATTTATGTAATCTAAAGTTTCTTTAAAATAAGTAAATTTTAAAAAATACTGTGAATGACTGCAGTTAATTCTGCAATGTTATATGGAGGCTTCTGATACTCTAGACATAAAGCTATGGCCTGTGGCTGCCAGGAGGCATTAGATAGGGCCCTCAACTTGAGGGATTTTTGATTTTAATGAAAGTCATGCCTATGCATAATAAAATCTGAAAGAATGTCTGATAAATATTTAGTTCAAAATGCCAATTTTAGGTAAAGTCGATGATCAGTTTTTTTCTGGTGTGACGTTTCAGAAGAGAAGTATTGGTGGAAAAGTTGAAGTTTGCCAACTAGTAAAAAGAAGAACAGATTACTCCTACTGCAGAAAATGAGTCGACAGAAGACAAGGTGTATTCGCAGTGTATAACATGGAGGGTGCTTCAAGCAACCCAATGGAAATAAATTATAAAGTAGGAGGAATACAGGGAGAGCAGAATATAAATGTGCCGTTTGTTTTGTTTCGTTTCTTTTAACAGATTTATTGAAGTATAATATAACATTCATTCATTTTAAGTGTACAATTCAGAGTTTGTAAATGTATCAAGCAATGCAAACACCACTAAAATAAAATTTTAGAACTTTTCTTTGACCCCAGGAAGGTCCTACTGTACTTTGCCAATAATCTTACCCTACGCATGCCCCATAAAATTGATTATCTGCTTTCGGTTACTGTAGTTTGTGTTTTCTGGAATTTCATATATGGGGTTATATTTTGTGCCTAATTTCTTTCACCTGACCAGCTGCATTTGAGATCCATACTTGTTATAGCATGAGCCAGTATTTTCTTTTATTGCTAAGCAATATTACATTGTATGATAGAATACAATTTTTCTTATTCATTCACCAGTTCATGGATATGTAGGCTGTTTCCATTTATGGTAATAATATTAAAGCTACTATGACCATTCACAGGTCTTTGTACAGAACTATAGTTTCTTAGGTAAAAACCTAAAATTAGAATGCTAAATAGTCTATGTTTCCTTTCATGGAATGGAAGCCATTGGAGAGCTTAGCGCAGAGGAGTGTTATGACCTGATTTACGTTTTCACATAATCTCTATGCTAATCTGAGGAAAAGAAACTACAGAAAGTCAAAGACAAACGCAGGGAGACCACTGAAGGATCAATTTTAACAATAGAGATGAAAGGTCATGCAACTTTGCAACAAGATGACAGTGTTTTTGTTACAAAAAGTAGCACTCTAGTCAAAAAGAAAAGAAGTAAAACAAATTATAATCTATATTAATTACCACACATAATAATTAATTGTGAGGGTACATTGCAGCAGTTTGGCAGTTTGATGTAGTTATGAATTCCACAAACAGATACTGGATTAGGCATGTAAACTGGTCTGTTCATCTGGGCATGATTAAGTTATGATTGGGGCTTTGATTGGGCCATGTCAGTAGGGCGTTGAGCCCTGCGCTTTGGTGGGTGGGGAATCAAAGATAAAAAGACATGGCAAAGGACAGAGTAGGAGTTTTGAGTTGAAATTTTGATGTTGGAGTCTTGAGCTGGAGTCCCGGGGAAGTAATCATACAGAGGAGCTTGGTCCTGAGGAAGGAGAGAAGGCCCCGGGAAAAGAGACGAGCCATTCACCTGATGGTTTACAGCTGGGTTTGTGGAGAGACCAAGCAGCTGAACCTGGAGAGAGTCAAGCCCCAGAAAGAGAGGAACCCAGGAAGCCAGAACCCTCACAGAGTTGATGCTTTATGGCCTGGTAACTGTAAGCTTCTACCCCAAATAAATACCCTTTATAAAAGCCAACAGATTTCTGGTATTTTGCATCAGCACCCCTTTGGCTGACTAATACATACATGGAATGGTTAAACCATCCATTGCTAAAAATATTCTACCTTCTTAATTTCGCCAAAATGATGCAAAAAATGTATAATTGACCTTTTCAACAAAGCTCGTGTGAACTTTTCCTTGAAGATATACTATAGAGAATTGTTTCAAAGAAGCTTACAATTAAACGAGGAAGTATATTAAATCATACATTCTGCTTTATTTTCAGTAATCTAAGGATTTTTACTACTTTCATATTATCACTGTATTTTTCATTCACTTCCCTTATCTTCTCATCCTCCAAACGAACACATTTCATAGAATATTTTTGAATATTCTGAAGTTATTATTTCTAAAATGGCAACAAGGGCAACAGAAAAACACAGTCCTGGATGACAGATCATATAGATTTTTAGTTCTGATTCTGTTACTGAATTCATCAATTTTCCTGTCTATCTGTTAAAGTATTTTCACCTGTATCATGAGAATTAGAGAATTTCTATCATTTTTTGCAATTCAGAGATTATGATTGCTTTCAAACTCTCAAAACCTGTAAAGGTGGTGGTGAAATAATACTTAACCAAAACACTGAATTCTATTGGTAGTGATGGAAAAGGAGTCAAAAATGGAATTTCATTGAGACAAAAAATCTTATAACTTAAGTAATTCAATCTGTTTTAGGGACTAATTGTGCACTAATATCCATCACCGTATAATAAGGGGATTCCCAAATTTTGCTTTGTTTTGTTTTCTCTGAGCACACAGTGATGCTTAAAGTCTCCATTTCATGGCCTCTGTGGCAATTGGAAATGGCTATGTGAAAAACTTCTGGTCAATGAGCTGGTAACAGAATTGAAATGAGCCACTTCTGGGTTAGACCATTAATAAAATAATCCATATATATATCCCTGCCTCTTCCTCCTTTCTACTGACTGGTAGTGGCTGAGAATTAGAGCAGATGTCTTCAACCCAGAGAAGAAATCTGTAGCCTGAATAGCCTTCATCTCCACTGTCCCTTGAGAGAAAAAATTTTTCTCTTTTTTAAAGCAACTTAGTATTGGAGTCTTTTATTGTTAAAACAGTTAAACTGCATGCTAATACAAGTAATCAGAAGGAAAAATAATAATAGGGAATTATTTAGAATGACTTTCAATTGCTAAACAAAGTTTTATGTCTCAATTGTAATATGCTTATATCTATCTCTTTTCTGAAAAAATAAATTTAGTAGAACTAAAGCAAATAGATCCAAACAGAATGATCTAGAAAATATGGGGATTCTGGATGAATGTGGGTCTGTGCCAGACTCATTGATAATTCTTCTACAACTTCCTGTGTGCCTTTGATTTCTAATATAGAGAACAATGGTCCAGCAGACATGACCTCTGCCAAAATTCCAGCTACTCCGTCTGGACTAGTCACGAAACCGCAGAGTCCTAGTTTTGTCATTTGTAAATTGTAAACTCTAAAACCTCCCTGTCCAATTCACAGTGCTGTGATAAGTGTGAAATGAAGTGATGCTTGCTAAAGTGAATTGTCAATTGTATGTTTAGAGCAAAGGTTGTCAAATACCAGCGTGCATCCAAATCACCTGATGGACTTACTAAAACACAGGTTGCTAGGCTCAAGCATGGAGTTTCTGGCTCTGTAGGTCTGGAACGTGGCTTGACGATTTGCATTTCTGACGGGTTTCCAGGTGATGCTGAAGCAATGCAGATCACTTTGAGAACACAATGTTAGGATGCACTGAAAATGACAATATGCCATAGCCCAGTATTTGAAGAGATATCTCTGGATTCATTTTGCAAAAAGGAATGTGGGAGTTACTATCAAGAACAAGATGGGATCTAGAAATATTAGAGTAGAACAAAGCAAACAAGAGGGAGAAAGAAATAAAATTCCCCTTCCAATTGAAGGGAATAGTGGTTTTCAGCCATATGCATGCTATTGGTGAAGCATGAGGTAAAAAACAAGCACAGAGAAATAGAACAATTTCCTATGGTGCCAGTTGCAAGATGAAATGTGGCCTTTATCTGCAGGTAGGGTGGTCCAGGGGCATCCCAAGAGTCAAAGTGGGAAGTCCTGGGGGAGAAGTAAGTTCACCACCCCAGTGAAGATGAGTCCATTGTTGGTCTGGGTGGGAGCTAGAATTCAGTTCAGAAAAGCAAAGAGACTAAACACATAGGGAAGTGGGCCCTGAAGTCTCTCAAATGCTGACCTGGAAAATACTCTCAAATGCTAAATGGAAAATATATGTTTGCAGAAATTTAAATGAGATATTTATAAGATAGTTTCATCCAGGAATTTTCAAAGTCTGTATGCCATGTATAAAGAGAAGGTTTTGCATGTAATATCTTTTTGTTAACTTCATAACACATCAAGAAGAGTTTTTGCCTTGCATTTCATATATTTCCAGGAGTTCTAAGGAAATACAGGAAAAATATACCCTCAGCATTTGTCAATGAATCTAATTCCCTGAGGAAACTTACAAATATGATGCAGTATGACTCACCTATTACTACTAGAAAAAGAGGTCAAATATTTCATGTGTTTTGTCATTCAATCCTCATGACAACTCTATATAGCGCAACAGTCAAGATTAAGATTCTGCAATCAAAATATCTGGTTTCAGAATATCTGGTTCGGTCCTTCACTGTCTGTGGACTTTTGGGCAAGTGACTTTATGTCTCTGAGTCTCAGTTTGCTCACATGTGAAATTTAAGGACCCAACTCTCAGGATAGATAATTCAGACAATTGAAGAATAAATACTATTATGGAATTAAGATAATAAAGAAGAAATAATATTGCTGGTGCAAAAGCCCTGTATTATCTCCCAATTGAAATCTGCTACTTTATATAGAAATTACAGAGCAGAATTTTGAAATCAGACATTTCTGACTTCAGCGTGTTACATGGTGACATCATGTTATGCTTCCTTTGACTTGAAAGCTCTTCTCTTTACCCAATTTAAACATCACAGTTCAATCTTTTTTCCCCTAAGAGTGATGTCTTTACTTGTACATTTACCACTACTTGTCACACGACCCTATGTCACTTTTCTCAGTCATTTGACACACGAGTCTTTATAAATGCCATCTGCACTATCTTCTATAAATCTTCCCATCCAATATTTGTGCACCTATAAGTTGAGCACTTGTTATGCCAACATTTAAGAAAGAAAAAAAAACACAGGTCTAACTATCAAGTGTTATAAAGCAGAAAGAAAGAAGCAAAGGATCACCACCTAACTGTCCCTCCTTCATTTTGCCATTCCTGAACCCTTTACATTCTCTTCTTTGTGAGAGGCATAAATGTAGTATGAAACAAAGTTATTCACCTCTTATATTGTGTTTTGACTATACAGAAACTCTCTTTGCCAAGGCCAGGTCAGAAAAATTTGTGCAGTTCTAGGGCATCAACCAAGCAGAAAGGATTTGCTAATTATCCCAAATATTTTAGATTCTTCCCATAAACCAGTGGTAGTTCCTGTCCATCAGTGAAGGTTCTCAAGGCTGCTTCAGAAGTAGAATCTTATTTTCATCAATTTATTTCCTTCTAAGGCACAAATCATTGTCTGTAGGTTCAGCTACTTGATCACAATTATTCAGAATTTGATTCATTTAAAAATTAAACATTTTTGACCAGAGCTCACTGAGCAATGCAAATTTCTCAGTGATTCTTTATATATAAAAAATTGAGCATTATTAATACTGAAGCTAAAACATAGCTATCATGAATTTTAGCTCTCTTTAGATCAGGAAATTAGTAAATTCTTTGAAGAAATCATATTCCTAATGAAATCCCAAACTGGCAAAAAGCGCTCCTTCCAGACTATAAAATCAGGCTTCTCTTCAACAGATTTCCCCCACTTTTTGGGTCAAGGAGCTTCATAATACCTGACACAACATTTCGTCATGGCTATGTACTCGTGACTGATGGGTTTTGCCAATTATTCTATTTTTCAGATAGGATTTTTAAGTAATGTGTTACCATCCTGTTCCTGTTCGGGAAATGCAAATTGGATATTTTCTATTGTGGGATAGGGCATAAATTATTTTGTTTAAATTCGTAGATTATCAGACAAGGTGGAGGTGCATCTGGAGCAAAATTTCTGGACTTTGAGTCAGATCCAGTAACTGGATGCTATTTGGGGCACTCTCCCTTAGGAGACAGTAGAGCAATGTGCATCCTACGTGTAGAAAGAAGGTGGCAAACAGAAGTTTGGGGTGCAGGGAGATTGAAGGGGGCAGTGACTCATAAATGTTGACAAAACCCTGCTTCCTCATCTTCTTCAGGTTCAGCCTGACTACATTTCACAGCCGCCCTCGCAGTTAGCTATGGCAATGTATCAAAGCTTTTGCTAGTAGACGATGAGCATATTAAAGTCCCCGCATATGTTCCTTGGTCCTCTTTCCCCTCCCACCACCTTGAGGCAGATGACCTCGAAGTCCTATGGTGGAAGGTGACAGAACCAACAGATGGGAGGAGCCTGGGGCTTTGCATCTTTATTTGGAAAAGTCTGCAAATAAAGAACACTCATTTCACTTTCATTGTAGTTGGCTAGATTTTAATTTTTTTAAGGAATTATCAAACACACTCAACAGTAAAGAGAATTGTACAATGAATTCCCATGTACCAGTCTTCCAGCTTCTACAATTACTTTTTTTTTTTTTAACAAACTTATTTCATTTATCACCCCAAACTGATTTTTTTTGGCTGAGTAATTATGAAGAAAATCCAAGGTTCAATATCACTTAGATTCAAAAGTAATCCACTATATATTTTCAATAGACAAACACTTTTTCAAAACCAAAGTTCATACCATTATTATACCTAAAATAATTTAACAGAAATTTCTTAATATCATCTCACAAACAATTCAGATGCAAATTTCTTCTATTAGCTTAAAAATGTCCTCTTAGAAATGGTTTCTTTGAAGTAAGATCCAAACAAGTTTGACATACTGTATTGGATGTCTCTTAAATCTCCTTTCTTGAGCATTTATCCATCTGTCTTTATATGAATTGAAAATATGACTTGCATATTTTCACTTTCTTGATAGTGCACTTTAATGCACAAACATTTTAAATGTTGATGAAGTATAATTTATTTTTTCTTTTTTTCCTCTTAAATTTGATATAACATCTAGGAAAGCATAGCTTAATTAGTCACAGAGTATTGCTCCTAGGTTTTCTTGTAAGAGTTTTATAGTGTCATCCCTTAAATTTAGGTCTTTATTACATTAGAAGTTATTTTCTTTATGTAGTGAGAAATTAAGGTTCAATTATAGTTTTTGATTGTAAATATCCAGTTGTCCCAAAAATATTTGTTGAAAGGGCTATTCTTTCCCCTATTGAATTGTCTTGGCATAAAGTAAAAAAATCAATTGACCATAAACATGTTTATTTTTTGTTGGACTCTCACATCTGTATGTCTATCCTAATGTCAGAACCACACTGTTTGGTTTTGAACTTGGGAAGTGGGAGTACTCCAGGTTGTTCTTATTTTTCAATATTGTTTTGGCTCTTTTGTGTCTTTTGCATTTCCATATAAACTTTTGTATCAGCTCGCTAATTCCTGAAAAAAGAAAGCAGACTGGGATTGTATGGAATCAGCAGATCAACCTGGGGAACACTACCACATCAACAGTATTAAGGCTTCCTATCTATGAACACCGAATGTCTTTTCATTTATGTAGGTCTTTAGTCTCATTCAATGGTGTTTTTTGTTCTCAGTGTACACATCTTGCACTTCTTTTGTTTAATTTATTCTTAATAATTTTAGTTTTGATGCTCTTGTAAATGGAATTGTTTTCTTAATTTGCTTTTCAGACTGATCCTTGCTTGTGTATAAATGCATAATTTATTTTTTGAATATTGATTTTCTGTTCTGCGAATTTACTGAATTCATTTATTAGCTCTAATAGTTTGTATGTGTGTGTGCATGTATATTTATCAGCATTTTCTATATACAAGATCTTGTCATCTGTGGCTAGAAATATTTCACTTTTTCCTTTCCAATATGGATGCCTTTAATTATTTTCTTGCCTAATTTTCCTGGCTAATCCCCCAGGACAATGTTGAATAGAATTGATCAGAGCAGTCATCCTTGTCTTATTCATGAATTTGGAGGGAACAAATTCAAAATTTCATCAACTATACTCTTACTGTGGATTTCTTTAGATGTACTTTCTCAATTTGAGGACTTTCTCTTTTTTCTTGGTTTGTTGTGTGTTTTATCCTGAAACGGTGTTGAATTATGCCAGATGCTTTTTCTCCGTCTATTAAGATGATTATGTGGTTTTCTTCTTTATTCTTTAAATATAGTGCCTTACATGAACTTATTTTCTATACTTAACCAACCTTACCTTCCTAGGATAAATCCCTTTGGTCATTGTGTACATTTTATGTGCTGTAACTTGAAGTTTGCTAGTGTTTTGCTTAGTATTTTTGTATGTACATTTATAAGGTTATTGATCTGCAGTTTTCTTTGTGATGTCTGAATTGGTAATTAATGCCTCATACAATGAGTTAAGAAGTGCTTCCTCCTCTTCTGCTTTTTTTGGAAAAGATAGTGAAGGATTGGTGGAAATTCTTTAAACATTTAGTAGGATTTGCCAGTGAAGACATCTGGTCCTGGCTTCTTTGTAGGCAGCTTTTTGATTACTAATTCAAACTCTTCACTTGTTACTGATATATTTGGATTTTCTATTTCTTCTTGATTCTCTTGTGGTACTTGTGTAATTCTCAGACTCTATCCATTTTATAGAGGTCATCTAATATGTTGGTGTACAATTGTTCATAGTATTTCTATATAATTTTTATTTCTGTTAGTTTGGTAAAAAAAAAAAAAAGTCCCCTCTATCATCCAGATTTTATTAATTTCACTCTTCTCTCTTTTTTCTAGCTCAGTATAGCTAAAATTTTGTCAATTTTTTCAAAGACATACCTTTTAGTGTCATGAATTTTCTCTATTTTTTTTTAACTCTCCAATTTATTTCCACACCAGTGTTATTATTTCTGTCCTTCTTTTCACTTTCATTTTAGTTTGCTCTTCTTTTTTCGTTTCTTAAATTGTAAGGTTGAATTATTGACTTGAGATCTTTCCTTATTTTTATTATACGCATTTATATCCATACATTTCCTTATGGGCACTGTTTAGCTGCATTCCATAACTTTCGGTATGCTCTATTTTCATTTCATTCCTCTCAAAACATTTTCTAATATCTCTTTTGATTTTTTCTTTGACCAACTTAATTTTTTAGGAGTTTGCTGTTTAATTCCACAATTGTTAATTTCCCAAATTTCCTTCCATTATTGATAACTAGTTTCATTCCATTGTGATCAGAAAACATACTTAGTAAAATTTAAGTCCATAAAATTTTCTGAGACTTGTCTTATGGCCTAAGATATGGTCTCTCATGGAAAACGCTCCTTGAACACTTGAGAAGACTGTCCATTTTGCTATTGCCAGGTGTTATAGTCTAGAAATGTTTGTTAAATCTATTTGGTTTATAATGTTTTTCAAGTATTTTGTTTCCCTTTTGATCTTCTCCCTATTAATCCTTTCCATTATTGAAAGTTGTTCATTGAAATCTAGAACAATTGTTGTTAAATTGTCGTTTTTTCAGTTCTATCAGTTTTTGCCTCATGTATATTGGAGCTCAGTTGCTAGGTGCATATATGTTTATAACATTATAACTTCTTAAAAGATTGACACTTTCATCATTATAAAAATGTCTGCAGCAGTTTGATATTGTTTATGAATTCCAAAAATAGGTATTGGATTATGTTTGTGAACTGGTCTCTTCCTTTGGACATATTTTATTGTATTGGATTCAGAGGTTTCACTTTTATGTGATTAAATTATGATTAAGGCTTTTACTGGGCTACATCAGTATCACGCTGAGTCACTGACCCCTTAGTGGGTGGGGACTCAGAGAAAATGACACGGCAGAGGAGTTAGAGTTTTGGATGTTGGAACACTGGGAAGTAAACACACAGGAGAAGAACACAGAGGAATAGAGATGGCTACATAGACACGGCAGAGACCCCAGGAAGAGATAGTCTGACAGTCTACAGCTGACCTTATAGAGAGAACAGAGCAGCTGAGGCCAGAAGAGACTTATCCTAGCCTACAGGTGATATTGGAAGAAGATGGGACCATGAAGCCTTAAGAGGAAGAGGAAGCCTGAACCCCTGCAGATGTTGACAGCCATCTTGCTTCAAAACATGGCAACAGACTTTGGTGAGGGAAGTAACTTACACTCTGTGGCCTGGTAACTGTAAGCATCTACCCCAAATAAATACCCTTTTTAAAAGCCAACAGATTTCTGTTTTTTTTGCATCAGCACCCTTTTGGCTGACTAATACAGCATCTTTCTTTGTCTGTAGCCATATTTTTGGCTTAAATTTCACTCTGTTTTCTTTGATAGTATAGTCATTCCAGTTCTTTCTATGTTATTGTTTGCAAGACATAAATTTGTCCATCCTTTTGTTTTCAACCTATTTGTGTCTTAAATATGTCTCCTACAGATGCCATATACTTAGGTCATTTTAAAAATCCATTCAACCAATCTCTGTTTTTTGATGTAGTGTTTAATCCATTTGCATTTGCTGTAATTACCAATAAAACAGAATTTGCAGTTGCCATTTTGGTAATTGTTTTCTTTATGTCTTTTTTTGTTCCTCTATTTTTCCAGTACTGATTTCTTTTCTGTAATATATATATTCCAGTGTGCCTTTAATATACATATTTTTTATTTTTTTTATTTTTTAACTTTATTTTGTACATTTAATAATTGAAAATATAAACAATTAAAAACTAAAAAGTAAATGCAGATAATAAGTACACACATTTTTCAATTAAATGTACTGGATACATATAAATATTTTTTTGAATCAAACAATATGTTACACAATATTTTTTAATATATTTTGAGTTATTTTCTTATTGATTGATGCTGGATTACACTTAACATTTCAATTTATCATAATCTAGTTTGGATTAATAATGACTATATTTTAATAGTATACAAAAACTGCTCTCCTCTATAGCCCCATGGGCTCTCCCCTCCTCTGTGCTGTTATTGTCGTAGAAATTACTTCCTTATACATGGTATGCACATCAACATAGATTTATAAGTATTGCTTTATGCAGTTGTCTTTTAAATCCGATGGGAGAAAAAAGTGTTACACAAATACACATAATGACTTTTATGTTTACCTTTGTAGTTGTCTTTACAATTGCTTTTTATTTCTTCTGTAGAATTGAGTTACTATCTAGTGTCCTTTCAATTTGCCTTAAGGAATTTCTTCAGTATTTCTCATAGTGAAGTTCTGCTAGTGATAAATTCTCTTTCAGTTTCAGTCATAACTTCTTCATTTTTAAAGAGTCACTTTGCTGGTTATAGAATTCTTGGTTGATAGTGATTTTTCAGCACTTTAAAATATACCACCATATTATTAACACCTTGCATTGGTGTGGAACATGTTATAGTTGATGGTGGTACATTTCATAATTGTATTATTGACTAAGGGCCATGGCTTAACTTAGGTTTCATTGTTTGTGTAGTGCAGTTCCATGGATTTTTAAAAATTTTATTCTATTATCATCTATACAGCCTAACATTTCCTTTTTAAGCCACATTCAGATATATATTTCCATGCTTTTAATTACATTCACAATGTTGTGCTACCATCATCACCGTCTATAACCAAAACATTTCAATCAACCCAAATAGGAACTCTGTACATTTTAAACCTTAACTTCCTATTCTTTATTCCTATCCAGTCCCATAGCAAATTATATTTTAGTTTCTGACTCTAAAAACAAAGAATGTGCTATCTGACTGCCTTCTAGCCTCCATGACTTATGTTAAAAAATCAGCTATTAATTTTTTAAGTAGCAACACGATGAATTGCTTCTTCATTGCTGCTTTCAAGATTCTCTTTGTCTTTGTCTTTTAGCAGTTTGATTGTGATTTGTCTAGGTGTAGATCTCTTTAAGTTTATCTTGCCTGAAAGTTAATTGTGGTGCTTAGACATGTAGAGTAAGGATTTTCATCATATTTGGGATGATTTTGGATATTATTTATTCAAGTATTCTCTTTGCCCTTTTTCTCCTCTATTTCTTTGAAACTTCTATTATGTGTATACTGGTACACTTGATGGTGTCATGCAGGTCTCTTGGGGTCTTTTTATTTTTTTCTTAATGCTTTTTTTCTTTTGGTTCCTCAGACTGGATAATTCCAATAGACTTATAAAGAAATTCACTGATTTAATTTTCTTTTACCTGCTCAAAGCTGCTATTGAGCACCACCAGTGATTTTTTTTTAAATTTCAGATATTGCAATTTTTAGCTCCAGATTTTCTATTTGGTCCTTTTTTCATATAATTTCCATTATTTTATCTATATTCTCTTTTTGGGTGAGATATGATTTTCATAATTCATTTTGTTTTTTTAGATGTAGCTTCCTTTAGTTATTTGAACATATTTAAAATGGCTGATTTAAACTCTTGCTTAGTGAATCTAAAATCTGAACTTCCTCTAAGACAGTTTCTACTGATTGCATTTTTTCCCTGTGTATGCATCTTTCTTGCTTGCTTCTTTGCATGTCCCATAATTTTTTTCTTGGAACCAGTGCATTTTAAATAATATAATGTGGCAACTCTGGAAATCAGATTCTCTTACTCCCCATAGTTTGTTTTCACTGTTTTTGTACTTGTTGTGGCTTGTTTGTTTAAACATTTCTGAATGAGTTCTGTGAAGTATGGACTCTTTGTTGCTGTGGCCACTGAAGTCTCCTATTGGTTAAGTTAGTGGTCAGCTAATGATTGAACAGAGATTTCCTCAAACACCAGGAATCATTAAGTCTCCCAGTCTTTGCCAAGACTTTAGAGTAAGTGAATACATGTTAGGGCATGTCTCAGGCATTCATCTACACAGTTTAGACAGTTTGCCTTAGTCTTCAATTCCTACATGCACAGAATCTCAAGGTTGGCAGAGGTGAGAGATCAGAGCATTCTTAGGTCTTTTCTGAGAATTCACGCAGCCCTGAATATGTGTTCAGCCTTTTGCATGTGTGTTATCTTCTAGTTTCATATGTCAGATTATATGATTATATGTCAGAGCTATTTAAAGTCCCTATGGACATCATCTCATTCACCAGCTTTCCTTTAATGTTTTTTTCATAAGCTTGCTGTTTGCCCCAGCTGTTATTGCAGCTTCACATAGCTGCAATGTTAAACAATTGCTACTAATTGCTTTTGACAAACATCACTGGGGAAAAGGCCATTCACTCCGGGCAAATTCTGAGTTAGGGCAAATAATGATGAGCCTTGCCAATGTGGTTTTCCAAAGAACTATCAGACAGGTCAAAAAATGGCAGTACATTCAGAAGGGGCTTTAAAGGTGCTCCAATTGTGTTCTGACTCTTCTGGTGGTAGTTAGGCTCCTGGTTTTCACTGATTGTGGACAGCTGGTTTTCCAGGCTACCATGGAGCTAAAGAGGGGAGATAGAAACAGGGCAAGCTACAATGCAGGATATCCCAGTGTTCTTACAGATATTCAGCTGTTCCTTTTGAATAAATCTTCTCCAGATTTTTGTAAGCATATATTTAATTTCCAGAGTCCTGAAGAGTTGGTTTTGTCAATTTTTGCAAGTCCTATTATGACTTTATGGAGAAGAAAATTTTCGTAGATCATACTCTGCCATTCCCAATGATGTCACTTGACAAGTTTGAATATTCATGTTCACAAATTAGCCTTTCAGACCACCAGCTTCAGATATAAAATAAAATATTGTTTCAAATAGGTATAAAAGTTTGAACACTAACACGAGGAATTGGCAAATGAAGGAAATAAATTTCTCCTGATAATAAATAATCATTAGCTGCTTTCCTTCTAATAATTGACTATTATTTGTGGAACTGTTTATATTTCAGAAGGTTAGTAACCCAAGTTAAATTTCTAAGAAAGACTTAATTTAAGCATCTTTCAAATTATTAGTTGTGTTGGACGTGCAAACATTTCAAGACTGAGTTATCTACTCAAGTGTTTGGATTAAATACCCACCAAGGAAGTCATACAACTTAAAATTATAATGATTTTGATGACACCAACTACTATTTAACTTGAACATCTTACTTTTCCCAAGAACACATGCCTTATATTGGTCAATATACCTTACTGAATGTGTTTCCTTTCCAAAAAGGAAAGACTTGATTTAATTTTAAATTTCACAGTCACATTTATGCTTCAAGTTATTTAGTGACAATGGCAATATTTGGAAAATAGAAGCATCATTTTAAGATACTTGAACCTTGTTCTACACTCTAAAATTTTGTTAGTTCCCCTATTACATCAACCCTATTTCCTAAATTCCTCTACATATATATTCTAAAGTAATTTTCTTATGATGTGCTGACATAGTTTGAGATTTTATATTGTGCTCAATTTAAGTACTTCATGTTCCCTGGAACCAATTTTAGCTGTATTGCTCCCACTGTTCTTCTTATCAGCAAGCTGCAGACTCTGTCTCAGTGTTCCAGTTGAATATTGTATTCTCTAGTTCAAAAATATTCTATCTCCTTTGGAAATTTAGAGGATACCTGTGAGCTTTTGGACTTCTTAAAAAAAAGAACTCTACAATATCTTACTTGTTTAAGTCCCCAACTAGATGTCATGAAATTTCAATTAGAGCCTTAAAATATATCTTTTGTTTCTTTATTCTACTTCATTAAAGTATGACAATTTAAAACAATTCTTTACCATTGTTATTGTAAAATGTATTTCAAATTTATATGTTACCAGATTGCATTTATAAAATGATTTGACTCTCTTATCCCTTAGGATATTTCTATAGGATTTTAAGGAAGACAAATAAATTTAATTGGTAAGCCTTTCTTATAAGAATCTCCACATTTGCAGACCAAGTGAAATATAGTGCCAATCATACTAGCTGAAAGTAGGTTACAGGAAGTTTTAATGTATTAGTACTTATCATCTACTTTTTCTCTCTCCCTTTTTATGGCTCCTTCCCATCAGCAGTTAAACAGGGTCAATTCTATCCCATCCTGGAATGAAAAGGGAGGAAGAAAAAGTGAATCCTTTTCTGTACCACATTCACTTTCATGCCCTCCACCCCAAATGCTGTGTCCTTATCTTCATCTCTGTAGCCAAATTTCTTAAAAATTGTCAACATTTTGCCTCATCATGTATTCATCTACCATAGATATGAGATAACTAATATGGTTCTCTCCTCACCATTTCACAGAATTTGCTTCCACCATGATCATCACTGATATAACTTGATTGCATCAACATTCTTAAAGCAATTTCCTTCCTTTTTCTGTGACAACATGATTCTTAACTGCCTCCAAATTCTACAGCCACTCTTACTTCATTGACTTTTGTATTAAGTATTGCATTCTCCAGACTTGTGTCCCAGGATCTCTTTATATATAGTTTTCTCACTTTCCATGAAAAAGCCCAACTACTTTGGGGCTTTCTATTGCTACTTACATGATGAGAGAAACAAAGATCTCTCTCCTGAACTAGCATGCCCATCCGCATTTGGATATCTCATCAGCTTGCATGTCTCATACTTATTGCATAAAATTTGGTATCATTTATCATTCCAAACCTAATTCTTTTTCTCAACCATGTTAATTTCAATAAACCCCATCTCATCTACCCATTTGTTCATGTCAATATCTTGAGTAACTATCTTATATCCTCTCTCTCCTTCAATAATCCTAACTAATTAATCAACAAGACTTTTTATGTTAGCTCCAAGAAGCTCATGATTAATCCACTTTCCTACCCACTTTCATTTCCTCGGTTCCTGTATAGTTCCTTACTTGATTAGATTACAATTATAATCTCCTATCTACTTTCCCTTCTTTACAACTGCTTCTTGACTTCATAGCAAACTTAATATAAATATGATCATATCACTCCTTCTGTCAGCACTCTTCAGTGGATTTCCACTTGTCTTCTTGTATCAGTATATTTATTATGGTTTACAGGGCTTGACTCCCTTCCATGCTCCATAAATTGTGGTAAAGAACAGTAAAATGCTTTCTCTGCACTGGCAGCTATGGGCACCCATCCCTCACTCTTGTGACAGGCCTCCACGGGTTTCAGCCCCTGGTTAGCAGCTGGTGGGAGAATGGGACATAAGAATCTTCCCCAAGAACAGGGGTCTGCATGACCAGTCACTGATCATGGCTTTTGATTAGTGAATTCAGACCACCGGGTCCTGGCTCTGAGGGCAGCTATCATATCAACCAGCCCTGGACAAAGGTGGCAGCAGCCACTGTTTCAACCCTGCCTTTAGACAGGGGCAAAGGCAGTGGAAATTTACAGATGCAGTGCCTCCTCAGGGTTGCAGTTGCTGGGAGAAAGGTACCTGAAGGGTTGCATTTGCTGGGCAGGCCAGAAAAGTTCAGCTTTGGGGAACTATTGGAGAAATTTTTGGTGCCTTTCCTGACCCCCTCCACAGGACACTTTGGGGCTGGTCTGTGTCCCCTTCATGGGTTTTTGGTCCTGCTATGGCTGGGAAAGACCGAAATTGGGAAAGCCCTTCCTGGATGATGTTCCTCCAAGAATTTGTCCTCCAGGTAAAAGCATCATGAGACGAAGAAAGGAATGTAAAAAACTGTAGAGGCAACAGTCTGGGACAAAGGCTTGCCAGCTTCAGAAACATGGGAGAAGGAGGTTTGTCCCCTGGAGAACAGAGTAGACAAGCAAACTCCTATAAACAGGGGAACTCCAAAACAACTAACAAGCAAAAAGCCAGGACAAGACAAGGAAAGACCTGTACAGTGTGTTTGCCTTGAGCAGACCTTGCTGATAAGAAGGCTGAAATTCAAGGAAATCTCTGTCTTATCATCAGCTGGGTACATAACCAAGAAACAGGCATCCAGGGAGAAGGCAAGCATACAGGTCGATACTACTTAGACAACTCACTCTGTTTATAACTAAATATTAACCATTTTTATTTAAAATGTGCATTTCTTTAAAAGAGCTCAAAGCTTTAAAAAAAAAAAAAAAAGTCATTACATCAGTAATTTCCTCCACTCCTGTAATGTTGGCAGGGAACATGTTCATTTTACAAAGAGACTAGAAGGTGCAGAAATGGTCTCCATATAGAGACTAGAAATCTGCCAGTGAGGTGAGAAGAGACCCAGTCACAGAAAAGCCTTGACAACATTTTCTCTCAATCTCTCTCTCCATCTCTCTCTCAAACACCTACACTACATGCAGTGAAATATTATTCAGCCCTAAAAAGGAAGTTCTGATACATGCTACAATATGGGTGAACCTGAAGATATCATGTTGAGTGAAATAAGCCAGACACAAAAGGAAAGATATTATATGATTTTGCTTATATGCAACAAAAGAGTACAAGTCAAAAAAGAAACAGGAAATGCAGCTATTTATTCCTCCATTCATAAAGGACTCCAGTAAGAAGATTAAGACCCCCACCCCCGTCCCCGGTCATCAGATCCAACCAAAGGTCCTTAGGAACTAATTTAACCTACAATAGGAATGGATTAGCTCTAAAAAAGCTTCAAACTGTCACAGACTGATAAAGAAAAAATGAAGGAGGATACAAATAATGAAAATCAGAAATGAAAAGGGGTCATTACTATCAATCCCGCTGAAAGAAAAAGCACTGTAACTGGATACTATGAACAAGTGTATGACAATAAATTAGATAACTTGGATGAAATGGACACATTCTTAGAAACACACAAACTACCTACATTGACTCAAGAAGAAATAACAGATCTCAACAAACCAATTACTAATAAAGAGACCCAATCATTAATAAAAAAAATAAAAAATAAAAAAAACCTCCCAACAAAGAAAAGCTCAGGCTTCACAGGGGAATTCTACCAAACTTTCCAAAAATTAAATCCAATTCTGCACAAACTGGTCCAAAAAATTAAAGGGGAGGGGACACTCCCTAACCTGTTCCATGGGGCCAACATTACCCTCATACCAAAGCCAGATAAAGATGCCACAAGAAAAGAAAACTACAGGCTAATTTCTCTTTTGAATATATATGCAAGAATCATCAACAAAATACCGGCAAATTGAATCCAACAGCTTATTAAAAGAATTATACACCATGATCAAGTGGGATTTATACCTAGTCTGCAAGATTGTTTCACATAAGAAAATCAATGTAATACACCACATTAGAAGAATGAAGGAACAAAAACTGCATGACCTTCTCAACTGATGCAGAAAAAGCATTTGATAAAATCCAGCACCATTTCTAATAAAAACACTTATAACCCTGGGAATAGAAGGAAACTTCTTCAATATGATAAAGGGCATGTATGGAAAGTCCATAGCTAACATCGTATTTAATGGTGAAAGACTAAAAGCTTTCCCTCTAAGATCATGTAAAAGACAAGGATTCCCACTGTCACCACTGTAATTCAACATTGTACTGGATGTTCTTGCCAGACAAATTAGGCAAAAAAATAAAGGCATCTAAATTGGAAAGGAAGAGATAAAACTTTCCCTATTTGCAGATGATATGATCCTATATTCAGAACATCCTGACAAATCCACAGCTAAGCTCCTAGAGCTAAGAAATGAATTCAGCAAAGTGGCAGGGTCCAAGATCAACACTCAAAAATCTGTGGTGTTTCTATACACGAGACTTGAACAATCAAGAAGAAATCAAGAAAAAAAATTCCATTCACAATAGCAACTAAAAGAATCAATTATCTAGGAATAACTCTCATCAAGGTTGTAAAGAACTTGTACAGAAAAAAAAAATGAAAAACATTGCTAAAAGAAATTAAGAGTGACCTAAATAAATGAGAGGATATTCCATGTTCATGGACTTGAAGATTAAATATCATTAATATCATTATCCAAAGCAATTTATAGATTCAATGCAATCTCAACCAAAATTCCAACAACCTTTGCAGAAATGGAAGAGCCACTCATCAAATTTATGTGGAAGGGTAAGGGTTCCCAAATAGCTAAAGCCATCCTGAAAAAGAAGAATGAAGTTGGAGGACTCACACTTCCCAATGTTTAAACTTATTACAAAGCCACAGTAAGCAAAACAGCATGGTACAGGCACAAGGGACAGACATATGGACTAACAGAAGAGAATTGAGAACTCAGAAATCAACCCTCTCATTTACAGCCAACTGAATTTTGACAAGGTGGCAAAGACCAAACACTTGTGAGAAAAAATATTCCCTTCAATAGATGGTGCTGGGAAAACTGGATCTCCATTTACATAAAAAACAAAAAAAAAAGAGGATCTCTACCTCACCCCATATATAATTACCAACTAAAAAAATGGATCAAAGATCTAAATGTAATGACTACCACTATGAATCTCCTAGAAGAAACATAGGGAAACATCTTCAGGACCTTGTGTTAGGAAATGGTTTCTTAGACTTTACAACCAAAGCACAAGCAAAAAAGAAAAAAAAAAAAAAAACCCAAATAAATGGGAACTCTTCAAAGTATAAAGCTTTTGTTCCTCAAAGGACTTTCTCTTGAAAGTAAAATGACAACCTACAGAAATGGGAGAAAGTATTTGGAAACCACACATTGATATCCAGTATGTATAAAGAAATCTTTCAACTTAACAACAAAAAGATAAATAACTCCATTAAAAAATGGAAATATTAGATTGTTTTAAAAAAATTTTTTTAAATTTTAAAAAGACTGAACTATGAGAAAGGTCAGAAACTGTTTCTATTGAATGTGTTAGACACAAATAATGTCAAAAGAAAACCTAATGTCACTTTCAAAAGACTCACAATTTAATAAAATATGAAATGCAGTTTATTGAATTATTATAAAATGCCAATTGACTTTCATTATCTCCCCTTAAAACTTTATCTTCTTTAAGTTAAGTGGAAAATAGTGTGGGAGATCACAGTGAATGTTGAAATAAAGAAAAAAAGTAACTTTATTCCTTAGATG
Organism: Cabassous unicinctus; assembly: GCA_029593785.1. Lineage (NCBI taxonomy): Eukaryota > Metazoa > Chordata > Mammalia > Cingulata > Chlamyphoridae > Cabassous > Cabassous unicinctus. Next base: position 39,185 of record JAQZBX010007437.1, read on the forward strand.
TTTCTCTTGCCAGATTTTTTTCATCCTTTGTTAAATTTTTCTTTGTAGTAATTGTGTGTGTCCTTGATCACACTGATGCAAATGCAAATGTTGACAGCACATGCAGCATTGTTTTTAGAAGTTTACAATTTAACAACTCACAATTCCAGGATGCCAAGTTTAAAAAGAAAACAAATCATAGGGGGAAAATACCTTGTCTGCTTTTTGATGAAAACTTGTGAGTTGTGCAAGTCTGTCTGATCTGAATGGTTTTATTTCCTTTTCCTGCTATGAATCATAATGTCAGTATTTCCAGGGTGTTGCTCTGCGTGCAGGGCTTTCCTCCAGCGCTCTCTGAGATTCTGAATACCAGGGTCCCAATCCTTGGAAACCTAGAGCGTACCTGGGGGCGATGAGTGTGTAAGACACAGTCCTAATACGTATTTATAAAAACATTCATTGAGAAACCTTTCCAAAGTAGTGAGTGCAAGTCCTTTAAAATAGGAAACCTCACATTTATATTGTTTTCTCTCTAGTGTCTATTGGGAGGTGATATATCAAGGCTCAGTGAAGAGATGGAATTTTCCATGGAATTTTTCCCCGATACTTTGTATTCCACAGATTTTGAATATAAATATAAATGTAAATACAAAATACACACATATATAAATTTCTTTTATTTTAAGCAATTTAATATAATTTTCTATCATTTGAAGCTGGGTTTTTAAAATTATAAAATAAAATAGAGCAAAGCAACACAGCATGATAATACAAATCTTATCACTAGTATCCGGTTTGATTCCCCAGAAGCAAGTGCTGTCGAACATTGTTTTTATCTTTCTCTCCTCTGTATCTATACATTGTACCTCTCTCTTTCTCTCCCTTTTTCCTCCTCTCCTCCTCTTCCTCTTCCTCCTTCTTTCCTACAGAGCTTTTATATACCTGCTATTTATTTACATAGAAGCAGTCTCTGTTTGTAGGTACATTTACCCCTCTTACTTTTGTTGTTGCTAATGGAACTACTTCCCAACAAACACGGAGGTCTTCCCTTTTCTGCTTTCTCTTTTATGTCACTGGCTTATTTTGCCAAAAGTGTTATGATCACTACTCACTCCACTGACCAAATTGTTCTGTATTCTTTACATGCAGTTTTATAGATTCATGATACTCAGTTTTAAATATTGTCATTTCATGGAAAAACCCGTATTTCTATTTCCAAAAGTGATGTTTCTTTCACAGCTTGCAAAGTTGAACTAGGTGACAAGGGTAGTGAATGGCTAAAAGTATGATTTGATGGGAGTTCACACAGCAGCAAATCAACTTTAAGCTGCTAACAGAAATGCAAGGAGGGAGTTGGATCCACGTTAGACAGCAGCCACCTAACAATGCGCATTTTTATCTGTGATCCTGGTGTCATGCCTGATCTTTCAATATGTCCCCTTGCCACAGGATGTATTTGAAAGTTGAAATCTCCAAAATTCCCCAAAGCAGATCAGAGTACCCAATCTATTTTACTTCTGTTTTGCTATGCAGGCTGCACCTCAATAAAAGAGGCTAAAAAGTTGAAAAACAATGAGCAGACAGCAGCAGCAGCCTCCCTTTCTTCACTTTATTGTTACGGTTTTATGGGGATATAAAAATATATATATATATTTTTTCTTCCCCTTTATAGTGAAAAGAGTGAACCAAATTTAATATAAGACATTGGAGAAAGGTGAATAGTGATCAACTAATAACAAATGGATTGTCATACGTGTTCTAGCTATACAGTCCCAAAAGCTTCCTAGCATTTTTTTTACCCCCCTTCCCTCTTCCATGAGATCACAGGGAGCTCACACAAAGAACAGTGTGAATCTGAGGAATAGACAGCTTATCAAGATTGTTTCTTCACACTGTTCTGGAGCAGAGAGAGAAGGAATCCAAAAAGAAATCCCAGCACTTGTAGCCTTTAAGTAGACTTGATTGTTACACAGAGGAACAAGGACCAGTAGATATCCCCATCCTGCATTCCCCTTCAAACCTAGTAGCTCCCCAAGGTGTGGTGTGATAAGGGACACAGGGAGAGGGCAGCCATGCAAGTCTTATGGAAATCTGTCCCCAAGGAAACATGAGGCCAGGAGGATGGTTATCCTCCCTTCTCTTCACAGCACCTTCTCTAACAGTTGTTAGAGTCAGGGAATATTTGTGACATTGATTTATGTCATGCACTCAGGCACTGTTTCAAATCATTGCTCATCACCAGCTATATTATTAAATGTATGCTTTGGTGAAATCTATCTCCAAGACTGAAAAATTAAAGTTCAGATTTAAAGTGCCTACTTTACTATTTGTGAATAGCAGAATCTTTCAGATTTAAGGTCACCCGAATATCCTCAAATATTTACGAAGTTTCTAATTTCTGGCTTCCATGCCACCAATCTACTGAAACTACTCTCCTGAAGCATCTGGGTCCCTTAGTATTGCCAAAATCAATTGTAAATTTTCCAAAATTTGCCATATTCATGAATGGTTGCACCTAACATGTTGATGCTAGGTTTTACTTCTTTTCTTCATTACCTGATTCTATCCTGATTTATTTTACACAACTCTTCTTGTTCTTCTAGGCTTCATACTTCTTTAGTCACTCCTTAAATTACTGGGTGTCCCAGCACATGTTTTTGTTGTTTCTTTGAAAATTTCATCAATACTCCTAGCGTTGAACGTTGATCACTACTGCTTTTCACCCTGTGGTCGCCTGGAAAATGACCTCTAGACTCACGGGTTGATAGGCAGTGTCAAATGTATATTGGATGCATCCATTAGCACATTCATAATTGAGCTCTTCAATTTCCCCCTCATTATCTCTCACCTGTATCATTACAATAGCCTCTTTACTAGTATACTAGACTACTAAATTGTTTTATTCAAATCAACTCTCCACAGTTCAATGTAATTTTTCTAAAACAAATGCCCATGGCAATTCTCTGAATAAAACTGTTCAATGACTCTCTATTGCCTATTAAAAAAAAACATAAATGCCTTTACTTAGTCTATCTATTAGGATTAGATTCAGTTGTAAGAAATAGAAACCTAAAATAATAGATTTCGCTTTCTTGTAAAGGTGTAGAGTAGCTTGCCCTTGAGGAATATAGTATTATATAGTCAGGGATTCAGGCCTTTTGTATTTGGCCTATTGAATATAATTTCCATTATCAGGGCAACTTAATGGTCCTAGACTATAGACTATGATGAGATGTTCAGAGAAGCATGTAAATTGTCCATGATAAACCAGAAAGAAAAAATAAAGTTTCCAGCTACAACCTTCATTTCCACATCCAGGAAGCAGGAAAATAGAAAGGAAGAGGGTGGGAGATGTCCTCTCCCTGTAAGGATACTTTCCAAAAGTAGCACCAGTCCCTCCCACTTGCATCCCATTGATCAGAACTTGGACACATGGACCAAAGTTGTCAGAATGAAGCTTACCAATGTAGTCTTTATTGTGACTATCCTTGTGCCCAGCACTTTAATACAGTAGAAGAAGAAATGGACATTGGGGACATCTAGTCCCTTTGGCCACAGTGTCCACACTCTGGCCAATTGAATTTTTGGTGAATCATTCTGCTTACAGGAACATGCATTCTTCTCAAAGAAGGCATCCTCAATGTCACTTCTGATTGCTGAATACGGAACAGTTCTGGAGTCTTGGTGATGTACATACATGATCTCTTTATTTCTGACTTGGCTACTTTTGGTCTAAAATCTAAATCTGAGATAAAGGTATTAAAATCTCCATTTTTGGGAGAGAAACTAGAAAACATACAGCAATCATGTCTACAGAATTTATCAATTCTTGCTGAGAAATGAAAAAAAAAGATAACTGTCTTCTCTAGAAGAGTAAATCTTCTCTAGAAGAGTATATCTGGGAACCCCTTCTTTGGCTCTTTGGAAGGATTTCTTTTTTTTCATTGTCCTCTGTTATGGGTTTATTTCTGCCCCCTAAAAAGATATTGAAATCTTAACCCTCAGTTCCTCAGGATGACCTTATTTGGAGATAAGGTCATATCAGGTATAATTAAATTAAGATGAGGTAATTCTGGAAGAAGGTGGACTCTTATTTCAACATGACTGGTGTTCTTATAAGAAGAGGAGAGGCAGACACAGAGGCGCTCAGGGGAGAAGGCCATGTGAAGATGGCGGAAGAGGCAAGAAAAGGTTCTTCCTTAGACGCTTCAGAGGGAGAATGGCTCTGCCAGCACCTTGATTTCAGACCTCTGACCTCCAGAACCATGAAAACATGCATTGCTGTTGTTTAAGACACCGAGTCTGTGGCAGTTTTATGCAGCCCTTGGAAACTAATAAATCCTCCATGGAAGATACTATCATCCATATTAACATCTCACGTGGGCATTTGAGAATGAATTTGGGGATGAATAATCACAGGCTTTCCAAGTCTTGTGTCTTCTTTTGTAAAACAAATTCTCTCATAAACTTGGTAATTTCTTCTCTGTTGGCAACCAGTCAGTTCATGTGGAAATCACCAAAAGGAAACATATTTTCTAAACCAGTTTTTAAGCCCAAGAGCTCTTTTACACACTTTCCTCTGTGCTCAGCCCATCATCCCACTCCTTCTAGCACTAGCTTGGGGTGGAAATCGACACTCTGAATACTTTCTCTGCCAGCAGGCCCCTGGCTTGTGTAAGGCACTGCACCAGTCTTCTCTCTTGAAAAGGCATCATTACTAGCTACTGCAGATAATGGCTCCATCAGGTACGGGGAAGCAGTTGTCTTTCCAGTTCTGCAAGGTTCTAATAGTAATCGTCATCAGTTTAGTTCTGGACCACAAGCAGATATTCCTTCCTTACCAGAACCACTTTTCTTTCCATCTGTGTTTTCAGAGTACCTAGTTCTAGTCTGACTTTCCTTTGGGATTTGATAAAATTGACCAAAAAAATGTCAACACCTACTGTGACAGTTTGAAGCTCTTTTATGAATCCCAAAAAGAAAGAGTTTATGTTCTTAAACTCATCTATTCCTGTGGGTGTGGTACCCTTTGATTGCATTAGAGTCACTTTAGATCACTTGATTAGATTGCTTTTACTTTGGCCTACATAAATGAGGTATGACTCAGGTTGAGTCTTCACCGTCCTGGGCCTGCTGGGTCTGATATAAAGGGAGACACACAGAAAGAGACACAGAGGAAAAGAGAAATCTGCCATTTTTTACCCTGCAATGTGATAGGAGGACTTGAAGATCACTAGCAGCCAAACTTAAGCATGAAGCCCCTGAGAGGCTAGGCCCATGGAGCAGCTCAAGGCCAAAGAGATGGGTCAAGTACCTGATAGCCCACAGCTGAACTAGGGAAGAAAGCAGAGCAGCTGAGACTAATAGAGGAGGCTGGGCTTCCCGCAGATGAGCTCCAGGAGACCGTAGATTCTGGAGGGGAAGGCAGGGACCTCAGCAGAGATTGGCAGCCATCTTTGACATGGGGCAAGACTCCAGAATCACCAGTAGCTGACTTTGGTGAGAAAAGATCTCTGCTGATGCCTTGACTTGGACATTTCACAGCCTCAGAACTGTAAGCTTTTACCCCTAATAAATTTGTCATTATAAAAGCCGACCCATTTCTGGTACTTTGCATTGGCAACCCTGTCACAAACTAAGACATCTACCAATGCCAGCATCTTGGTCTGCATATAGGTGAGTCCTCACATCTACCTGCTTCCTTTAAACCAAGGTAACCTCTCCTTTAGGTCTTTCTTGTTACATGCAGTGACAAATTATTACCTTGAAAGTTCAGCTTTAATAACAGAAGATGCCCCCCCCCCTTCTTATGTAAAAATCTGGAAGTGGGTAATCTAGGGCAGGAATGTCACCTGCTGGGCTCCTGCAGGTCTTCATTCAAATGCATGGTCTTCATTGCATGCCAGTCGTTCCTGTATCCTGTCATGGTTCAGGTAGGCTCCTACATGGTTCAGGGTGTGGTGGGCAGGGGGCAGTGGAGGGCATGCCCACTCCTTTTGAAAACACTTCCCAGAGTTTGCCAATACCCAACTTTTAATCATTTTGTAAATATCAAACTAAACCCCGTCTCCTCCCCGGCCTCTGCCTTGGGAGCCTGAAACTTCTTTCTTCTTGAAATAATAAGACATGCTTTGGAATCAATCACTTTGTTTGAGTTTTGCATAGAACAATGCTTCCCTTTAATTTTAAACTTTATATGCCCAAACAATTATTTATTTGGTTTTTTGTTTCAGTGACAATAATATTCCTTATGTTGTATCATCTCTCTCTTATAGGAATCAACTTTTGGCCCTTCCTATACTTGCTCTACTTTGTCTTTTTGACTTGATTCACTGTGATTTCCCCTTAATTTTTCCTATGTATCAATGATTCGATCATCAGTTGTGTTTATTATTTTCTCTCTAATTTACTGATTGGAACTGTATTGATGCTGTTTTGATCCTGTTTGTTTCCTTAGCTATATTTTCTCTCATTTCAGTAGTTATATTTTGTCATCTTTTAGTTCTTACTTTAATAAATGAAATTCTTTTAAGTTCTTCCTAAAAATAAATCAATCAGAGGTTTAATTTTTAAAATTTCTTTATTAGGCTATATGTACAACTAGATTGGATTTTTCTGTTTCTGTTAGGATCCTCCATTACCTTTTAATTGTATCATGTTTTCATATATTCCATGCCATTTAAAAACAAACAAATTCTACATCAGTCCTTAAATTGAGGAATTGTTTCCTAAATTTCTTATTTACTCTGACGTTGTGTGGGTGAATCATGTTTTACCTTTCATATCTTCCCTGAAATTCATTTGTCTTTCTTTCTAAGCAGTAGTTTGAAGCAAATTAATCTTTCTTAAACCTCACATTGATCAAATAATTCCCTTGTTCAAAATCCTCCTGTCTACTATTTTCTATCATTAAATTTTACCTATCCTGCCCACATTTCAAGTTATTTCTCAAAATATTCTATTCTTCTCTACTTGTTCAATTTTATTTCCATTTATTTACTTACTTTTATTTATATTCTGTTAAGGTTTCTTCACTTGTCGCAAAGTTTGTCATATTCATTTTTATCTTTATGTTATCATTTAGACTAATAAATTTGTCTATATGAATTCTCCCTATCCTTCAAGAAACAGTTTAATACTATTCCCTGTGTGAAATTTGAAAATTTACAATATATCTGAACTTTAGTTTCATCATTGGTAAAAACAAAATATTAGAGCAAGTGACTGGTTTGATATCTTACATCTCTAAAACTCTCTAGGTAATCTGATTGTTGCTCTGCCCTATCTTGTAGCCAGAGTAAGCTAAATCACAGAGAGTGCATCTGAATGTATTTTTGAATTCACGTACTTGCTAAAATTTATTTAAACCCCTCAAATCAATACTCATGATGCTTTTGTGGTCATTTGCAGACAAGAGCTGAACTCAGTTGAGGTTGAACAAGGAGACACTCTGCCATCTTTTTAATTTCCCCGACTTTACATACATGTTCTTCCGTTGTATATTTAGTGTCATGTTTTTCACATTTTGGTGTATTTTGTGGTAATTTTGCTGTTTCAAATGGCCCCCAAGCATAGTACTGACATGATGTCTTCTCTTCCTAAGTGCAAGAAAGTATTTGTATTAGATAGGCTACATTCAAGCATGAGTTATAGTGCTTTTGGCATCGAGTTCAATGTGAAAGTATCAACACTATATTTTAAATAAGATGTCTTTAAGTAGAAACATGCATAAAACCAGGTATGTGTTCATCAATTGATGAAAGTGTAGTAAACAGAGGCTCATAGGTAACTAACCCGATATATCTCTTAGGAGCAATGTTTCAGTATTCACTAATTTACTGTTTGAGCAACTTTGTAGATAATCACAAATAACAAGAATCTACTGTATTTGATATTTTGATAGCTTACATTGTTATTGAGGTATATTTAACTTGATTTTAAATTTGAAAAGATATAAATTTTCCTCAAAATAGTATAATAAATGATTAAAATCATCATGAAATTTTTAGAGATTAAGGCATTCATGTAAGACCAGATTTGTTTTTACTAGAAAAAAAATTGAACCCCCATTTTCTGAATTTACCAATGGCGGGAAAAAGAATTCCTGAGCTATGTGGTTCATCTGCATTCAGTTCTCTAGGAAATTGCTTTAAGGTGTAGAGAATTCAGTTCTGAAAATGTAATCATTTGAATATCATTCTTCTGAGGAACTAGCAGATATGGCCTCATGACAAATAATCGACAAAAATGCAAAATATATTTCTAGGAGAGAAGATATGCTTTAGGGGAAAAATGAATGGAAGCACATAATCCATAGATGACTTCAAACTATATCTCAAAATCCATGCTAAATTTATAAAGCCCGGAAAGCATTTATTTACTACTCTCTAGGGAAGAGAATTTTTACTTTATAATATAAAACCTTACACTCATCTCAGGTTTGCTGTTATTAGTCCACAGTGTAAGATAAAATGACAGATTCCACATTTGGGCCACTCTTGCTTTCAAGCAAGAATTCTGCTTTTTTTTTTTTCCGCATAGATCCAGAAACAAAGCCATTTCATGGAGTCGAGTTAAAATGTAGGAAAACTGAGAGCAAATGGTTTGCATAGAAGCATTCAAAATGATATTTCTTTTGCCCATGCAGCAGGAAGAAAAATTTCCAAAGAATCTTTGCAGTAATAAAATATTCTCATATATGGTGTTAAATAAGGTTTTTCCTGGAAATAACTCATCGTTTTTTAGAGTACACCTCCAGTCATTTCCACAGACACAAGTGAAGAAAAACTGGCTGCTTATTATTCAGTGCAAATTCTGGGTAGGATTAGCTCCTTTACATATAGGAAAATACATTGTGGGTATTTTGAGTTAATCCCTCAATGTTTTCTCTCAAGAATATGAGAGCCCAATGAAAATCTTTAGACACTTTGTAAGCTTACCTTTGGATATAGAGGAAAAGGAGACACCATTTTAGAAAGGGCGCTGAGGCATTATTTTTCTCAACCTAGGATATTCTAGTTTTTCTTGAATACAGATCCCAAAGGGAAATATATATATATGTCAAAACAATATAGGTGGGGCTAAAAGAGTTCACAGACTGCAGGGGGATTCAACAGGCTCTCCAGGTATGTTTGCAATAACAGTTTTAACACTCAAGTAAGAAACATGAGCAAGAAATATTTGATGTTGCTCAAGGGCCATTAAGAAACCTGAAACTTACCTTCACTCAGTTCAGGGAGGTAACAAGTAGGCACACTTTCCTTTACCTACATAAATCTTTGTACATGACCATGTCAGGATTAAAAGAGCCAAGAAAGAATACAGAATAGATGCTGTGAGAAGGTGAAACAAGAAGAATGGACATTAGGGTTACCAGGGAACATAAATGTCATGAAGTCCCAATTTCCTGCTGAATGGTAGCATTTCCTATAATGGACCTTGTCAAGAGGCTGAGTCTGTACTTAATTACTGACACACACTCCTTTTGGCTTAGCGTTTTATTTTCTAGGTCTAAACAGTGAGATAGACTTGTTATTAATAGAAAAATGTTATCCTTCTGCTATATGACTGATCTTCAATATCTGAAACTGATTCACAAATCTTCTTTATTCTTTCCTTAGTATACTATGAAAGCTAAACATCTCTAAATCCTTAAGCCATTCCACAAAGGACAGAATAGGGCACAACCTGTGATGTTCCATCTGAATCCTTCTTCCTTAAAGGACCTGATGCCACAGGGGCTGGGTGTCCAGGCAGCCATACAGCTTTTAGCTGTCAGCGTTCTCAGTTATTGCCTAAGCTTCTGAAAGCCAAGATCGTGCCCCTTCCCAGAGCACTTTGCATATTATATTGATCAATATGGAAGTATAAAAGGCTGGCTAGCCTGGAAAACATGGGATACTTCCATTATAACTCTGGAACTTCCCACTTGTTTGGCTAATGTTGTTATTGGATCTGACTACAACTCAGCTTCTTCTGTAACCATGGAGACATGAGCCACAAGGAATTATGGGGTAGTTAATAAAACATGGTACTCCTAGGGGAAAAAATACATGGGCAGACAACATGGGTAATACTAAATTTGTACAACCAAAAAATTCAAAGATGGATGACCAGGAGTCTAATGGCGGTCACCCCAATTGAAAATCAGACCAGTCAAGACAGAGTAGCAAAATATAAGCAAATGTTTATATGAAGCAGATGTTTTCAAGATGCTGAAAACCAGGCAATATAGGACAGTGATCCCTGAGAGGTGGAAAACAGTTGGGCACTATGATTGCCCCAGATAACTGTCTTGAGTGAGTGCCCAGGTTATGGCAGAGTTGGGGGAGCCAGGAAGAACAGAGAGTTCAGAGAAGATAAGGAGGTTAAACTTCTTAGTAAGGAGTAGCAGAGGCGACAGAGCTTCAGCGAGAAAGAAGTCTGTGGTTTTCAGAGGGTCCTTTTTGAGTATTCAGCAGACTACTGAGTAACACATGCATGTGAGGAAACTACCCAATGCCAGAGTCAAAACCAACTGAAAGGTTTAGTGCAACCACTATTCAGCACATACACAGGGCTGAAAATAGTGCTTGTTCCCTCCAATCACATTGGAAAACATCATAATTTATGGAACATTAGGTAGACTACACAGAATGGGCTTGCCTGAGTAGTGGGGAATAATTTTCCCTGAATAAACTGTCCTCTGATCACACCTAAAAATATTAAAAGCATTACCCACAAGGATCAAACTCATTACAAGTAATTTAACTGCATCCTAAAACAAAGATGAAGCATATTTATAAGAATACCAAAATATTCAGCAAAAAGCAAAGTTAAATTCACAATGATTGGCATGCAATCAAAGATTGTCAGACATGCAAAGAAGCAGAAAGTATAATCCATAATGAGAAAAATCAACCAATCAAAACCAATCCAGAATTCACACGGATGTGATTTAGCAGGAAAGAACATGAAAAGAGTATGTCACATATATTTCTAAAATGAAGTTGAGCCATGGAAAATATAAGAACAAAGACCCAAATGACAATTCAAGAGAAAAAAATCTACCATGTCTTATATGAAAAATATAGTGGTTAAGATTCCTGGTCAGTTACATGTTGAAGAGGAAAAGATTATTGATGTGAAGACATAACAAGAGAAACTAAGCAAAATGATGTGCAGATCAGAGAATTTTTTTAAAAGTGAAAGGAGCATCAGTAAGCTATGGGACATATTAAATAGCGTAATACAGGTATATTTCAGTCCATGAAGTAAGAGAGGGTCAGAAAATATTGAAGATATAATAATGGCTGAAACTTTTTTTCTAGTTTGAAGAAAACTATAAACCTCAGCAAACTCCAAGCATAAGAATCATGTAATAAACCACACCAATGCACATCAAAATAAAAATGCTCAAAACCAGTGATACAGAGAACACATTTAAA